>JAODLJ010000021.1:35495877-35511981 GCA_027576115.1 Cathorops melanopus
TGGGCTTCCATGCTCAGACTGCTGCCTCCGCGACCCGGCCCCGGATAAGCGGAAGAAGATGAGATGAGATGAGATGATTACAACCTGCTCAGAAAAAGCTCACAGTGTTGCTGGGTTCCAAAGTTTGCTTTCCTAACAGAACATGGCATACACAAGTACAAAGAACCAATCAGACTGCAGAACTGCTCCCATAAGAAAAGGGTTCTTCAAGGGTTCTATAACAATGGTAAGGTTCTTAGTATCCTACAGGAGCTAATTTTACAACTAGAAAAGGAAACACAAAATTTTATTTGGGTTCTTTGGATGGTTAATGAACGGACAAACAAAAGGTCCATTCAAAGACCCCGATAGACCCCTTTTTACTCAGGGTTCTTTAGAGAGTTAATGGTTCTAGCTTACAGCTATACATGAAACCTTTTTTGTCAGAGAACCCATCTGCTGTTAAGTTTTAAATATAAAATGTCAGGGTTCTCCTAAATGGACCAAAGGACCCTTTAGCCATCTAGACTGAAGTTCTTCCAGGGTTCTTTGGAAGGTTATTGGTTCTAGCTTGCAATTCAATATGGAACACTTTTTTGAAAAGGAAACCCTCTGTTGTAGGGCCATCTGAGTCCAATCCCAGTCTGTACAGAGCGATTCGTGATGAGTAGCAGAGTGTTAGTGTCGAGTGTAAAGGCCGAATTCTGAGTCAGCAACTCAAATATTGAACGCGAATCGCTCTCAATTAATTTCTGAATCATTTTATGCAAATGAACAATATTTTAAAAGCATAATTAAATGATAAAAACAGTGTGCAACATGAGAAGTGTGAAAACTCAGTGTGTGTTTTGTTAGAGCAGATCTAAACATCAGAACCACCGGCATACACTCATTACACCAGGATAAATCAGAACTCTGGGAAACAGGTGAGGGTTAAATCCAGGAGAACGGGGTGGGGAAATTTTCACGTCCAGAAACTCACAATAAGAGTTCACAAGAACGAACAGAAACATCAGAGTATTTACAGAAAAACCAATGAAACTAATCACAGACTTTACACGGAACACGCGAACACATTACAGTCATCATCCAGTGACAGAAAGACAGACAGGTCGATTCAGACGGCCAGACACAGATTTACAGAGATAAACAGCTAGATACAGAAAGACAGAGAGATAGACTTTGCAACAAATGGGGTCATCTTTATTAATAATAATAAGACAAAATTATTTTAATAAACTTTAATGATATGGTGAAAATGTGAAGTATAAAATCACACACAGAGAAATGACTTGACATTAATGTCAGAACACATTCTCTCTCTCTCTCTCTCTCTCTCTCTCTCTCACAGAGCATTCAGAAGTGTGTTTCGGTGTAAAAATCGTGCACTGTGCAGAAAATATGAATAAATCTTTTTTCGTGAATAAATTCTGAAATGTATGAAATATTAAACAATAAATACGTTACAGTGCCATGTGTTTAAAACTAACAATTAAAATACACGCCAGGTAGCGTTCAGGCTCTTATATTTTAGCTTTACACAGGTGTTAGCATGCTAATGTAAAGCCAATTTCACATCTTTACGCTAATTACTGCAATTAGCACAGATATGTTTATGTTAGTTTTATTAAAATCCAAAAAGTCTCATTTTATTACACAATGAAATGAGCATGAAATCGTTCAGGACAGCTAGTATAGTTAGTCAGCTAGTTAGCTCGGCTTATCCGCTAACTCTGCTAGCAAATGACTCAGGCAGAATGACGAGCTGCACACACAGTGATGCTTCTGTAGTTTAAACTTCCATTTTTTCCTAATGACACAGACACAAAGACTTTTAAATAATAACAATAACAATAAAGCGTTAAACTCTCTTGATTTAAAAAAAAAACACCCTTGTAAAAATGAGTAAAATGGGTGTGTGTTGGTGGATGACTGCGGGAATTTGGCCTCTGTGTCGCTTCATATTTGTTCCCCAGTTAATCAGACTGTCATGGATTACAGCTCGAAAGTTCGTACACACTCCAATCAACGCAAACATCTCCAGTTTAAAAGGGAAACACGCTTCAGGTACATTGTGCTCGCTATCATTTCCAGGGGTGCCAATAATAGAGGCACATGTGTTTTGTTGAAAATAATTATTTCTTGATGAGGGATTTGTTTTTCTCTGAATAAATTTTTCAATTAAAGGTTGGATTTTTCCTCATTTTTTCAGTGTAAGATGAAACAACTTCACTAAAAGTGATGGCTTTTTTTCTAACCCTTTTTACTGATCTTTACAAGGGGGTGCCAATAATTGTGGGGAGCACACACACACACACACAGTCTACATAAAATATAATATATTTTTAAATAAAGTTTAGATGTTCTGATTTGCGTTTCGATTAATTCAAAGACACAATACATTCAGCTTTAAGTGTTTAAACTGGAGACAACACTGGAGCACAGAACGTCTGGGAGTAAATTCTTTTGCTCGCGAGCGTATACTTTAAATCTTCTATATTGACCCAATGTAAAGACACAGTGAGAGTGAAAGTGACACCGAAACATCCAGAACGTCAACATTTACCTCAGACGTGCTGGAAGATTACTAAAAAAAATCTTCTGTACAAATAAAATTACACAAGCATTACACTTAGCATCAACTGCTAACATGACTAACACAGGAATTCCGCCATATTGGTGAACAGCTTTTACCTACTGAAGTTTCGTCATAAACAGTGGCCTGTTCTGTGATTTGGGCAGTGTGTGAGTGTGAGTGTGTGTGTGTGTGTACGTCTCTGACTGTGTGTGCATCACTGAATGTGTGCGTATGTGTGCGTGTGTGTGGGCGGGCCTAAAGTACGCTCTGACGCTGTTGCGTACCGTAGCCGGTAGCCGTATGTGTATGGTTTGTCGGAGTGATGTTTTGGTCGATGCATCTGCATACTGATTAGCATTACTCAGAGAACTGCTAACACTGTGGCTAATTTTGTTCACGCTAACCGTCTGGCTCATGCTAGTCGTAGGTGTACTGATGCTCTGGCTAGCACTGTGGGGAACGGATTTGACATCACTAATGTGGTCCACATTGCTGTTGCTATCCATATGGCTCATGCTAGTTGAAGTACTCTGGCTAACATATGTGCTGTCATTATCACGACCTATACTGCTAATGCTAACTGTGTAATCAGTGGTAGCAGGAGCGCAATTGCCATTTTCAGGGTCACTCTGAATAGAATCATTCATGTTTATGCTAATCTTGTGGTCTGTGCTACAAGAAGCATTGATGCTAACTCTGTGGTCACTCTGGCTAACATCGCCTGTACTTTGGTTCAAGGCTTTGCTGTCGCTAATGTTGCTAACTGTTTGGCTAACATCAACTCCACTTTGGAGATCAGTTTCACTGTCACTCAGAGAAAAAACGTTTTCAGTTGCATTATTGCTAAGCTCATGGCTAGCATCGTCTTCTGTTGCTTTGCTAACGCAAGTGTCATTACACGTACAAACACCATCACCATCGGCATCGCTAATCTTACATTTTCCTTCTGATCGAAGCACAAGGTTGACGTTCTGGTTGTAAAACAGCGTTTGTGGTACATTTACCTGCGCCATGGTAACTGACTCTCCCCCCGTCTCCAAGGTAACCCTCGCGGACTGTTTGAATATCCTCCTGCCCACGCTGGGGAACAACGTGATTTTCATCCTGCTGGTTTTGTCTTGTTTGGACGGGAGAGTTAGCGAGTGTTTGTGCAGTGTGCGAGTGTGCTTTGTGTGTATGGGACAAGGGTGTGTGTGTGAGAGTGTGTGTACGAGCCCCATGTCCCTGTCCTGTTTCTCAAGTAGCATGTGGTGTGAGATTCCTTCATCCTGGCGTGGAGTCTCATGTTCCTCTGCTTGCATCCCTCCATCTTGGTCATCAATCACTCCACTTGTGCCTGCTTTAATCTCTCCATCCTCTTCATCCTTTAGTCCATTCTTTCCTTTACACCCGTCTTCAGTATTTATGTCCAAAAATTTAACTTCTCCCTCTTTGTCTACATCCCTTTCTCTGGTTGTGTTTCCATCCTTCAGCTCATCATAAGTGAATGCCATCGTCCACAGCTTCCTCGGCATTTCAGGAGTCAGAGGCCGGAGCCGGGCCGAAGTGCCAAACAAAAATGGGCGGGGTTTATCATCACTCGGACTTGGGATGTACTCAAAGCTGTCCAGTGAGCTGAGAGACGACGTCGCCGTTGACGACAGGCTGGACATGCTGGCCAGTCGCTGAGCAGGAGGACGGAAACGTGCAGGAAACTGTGGAGACTTCCAGAAAGCGTAGCGCCCCTTTCCTCTACTGCGACCCTGCAACACCGGGCTCTGTGATTGGTCAGTTTTAGTTTCCATGGTGGGATTGTCGCAGCTGGACTGCCGGATGACAAGAGGATGGGGCGGGGCTTGGCGAGGACTCGTTGTGGCAAAGCACATCGAAGGCTCAGAAAGACACCTGTCCCGTGACTGACCGAATCCGCCGAGCGAGATGGATTTCTGCGACGCTAAATCGAGCGTGCCGCAGCTGAACACGCCATCTGAGGTTTCTGTGGCAACATTAAAGGGACACAATTTTCTGTTTTCACTCAAGGACAGAGTGCTCAGTGGGAGGAACGGCTCAAGGTCCGGAGAGAGGAGACGAGAAGGAAGAATGTCCAGATCTGTCTCTTCTGAGGATGAGTGCAGGGGCAGGGAGGCCTTAGCTGTTTAAAAAAATACAAAACAAAAAAATAAAAAAGATGAAAAAGAGCTACAGTATGTTCCCGGAGTTCATCTTTATTTTCTTATTATTATTTCTTTATCATTTTGGCCGACAGATAAACATATAAATAATTTCCCTCAAAATGTTTTTTTTTAATGTTCCCTTTGTTTACTCTAAGATGGTATTATATGCCAATCGTTAGCCAGTTGCTTCCTCCACTTTTTTATCAGGTCCAATGAAAACTGAGCAAAAATAATTTTTTGAAGATTTATTTAAAGTTAAACAATCTTAAAATCAGTTATAAAATGAACATGAAAAATCCTGAATAAAAATATGGATCTGACTGAGTTATATAACTTTGTTAAACTGCCATTTCCGTAATTTCTTTTGCACCTAAAATAATTTTAATATAAAAATAACATGCTAAACAGAAATTGTCAGTAGAAACAAAAAATCAGACGCATGTACATTTTTGCAAAATAACAAAAAAATCATTTATCTTCACAAAATTAAAAAAAAAACGCTGCCCTAAGCTACAGTAATGTCCCTCCTTTTCCTCTGATGTCACCTTCATTTGCATCACAGAATCTGATTGGCTCATGCTTTTGATTATGTAATAACAATTTCTTGAATGCTAACTCAGATTTTACACTGCCATTTTCATTAAAAAAAACATAAATTGTTCACTCTAAAATTGATTCCTCTGGAAGGATGTAAAAGATGTTTTATAAAGAAGTTTAATGTGACTTTGAGTTCCTGTTTCAGTTCTCCAGTGGAAGTGGACACAAGTCTAGAAGAAAACCACAGCATGCTGAGATGCAGCCAAGTTTATCTTCTGTTGCCATGAACTAAACTGCCAAATGAATCTGGAAGCCATGTCACGGCTGTAGAAACTGTACACCAAGAACAAAACGCTACATTCCCACCATGAGCACCACTAAAAACACTAAATAAAGCAAATAATAAGCGATGAAGAGGCCAGATGTCTGAATAAATATTTAAGTTTCATACCATTACTTTTTTAGCAACGTCTCATTTTCAAGCAAAAATAAATAAAATATAATAAATAAAAATCCTGACCTGTGAGGTCGTCGTTTTTCTGCGCCATGTTCAAGAGCGTCGTAAAAGAGTCTTCCACTTCAGCTCCAAAGATGGAGGGAGTGTTCTCTATCAGGAAGCGGACGAGTGCAGCCACCTGGACGCCGACAACGGAAAAACAGTGCAGAGACAAAAACATGAGCGTACACAAGAAATCAATCATCAGTGTTACAACACAGAAACTAACAAGTCTTGTTTACTGCAAGTGTAGAGATCTGTCACTTCCTGCTCACTGTCAGGGCGACGTGTGGAAGGTTACGTTCACGTTTATGTTCGAGTTGTTTCCTCACGTTTACACTTTTGAGGTCCACTGACTAAATTTCATTTTGCTCGTCTGTACATCTTTTATTTCTAACTGTTAGCCCTCTCGCTAATGTGTCCATTAAAGAAGCGGAACGACCCCAAGACAACTGCTGAGGAGGTTCAAAGGGACAGCTGTATCCATGGCAACAACGACTGCAAAGAAACAACAGCTACTTGGATCATGTCCGAATTCGAACCCGAGACTCTCGGTGATGTGATGTGATGTGATGTGATGTCAAGTCGAGTTTACACTTCATCATCGGTTCTCAACCTTGGTGTCAACTGGTTCTAGAACCAATTTCACTCGGATTCAGACCAGATTACGAGCTGTGGACTATGATAAGAGGATTTTAAAGCTGGAACACTCTTCAATTAGGACACGAGGTTTTCATAACAAAGAACTGTTGAACACATTGAATGTTCTAAAGAGGACTTTAAAAAAAAATCAATACAAACTACCACCACCATGTTTCATATTTATCTACACACTAAATTTCACACCTCAGACAAGTTTGAATATCTGGTGTGTGTGTGTGTGTGTGTGTGTGTGTGTACCTCCAGCATGCTCTGGCTCTCCTGCTCCGGGTTCGAAGTCGTAGCTCTCCACAGCATGTTGGGTGCGATACACAGAGCCAGATTAGACGCCGTCATCTGATTCACATCCGAGTGTGTGTGTATGTGATGGAACACTCCGAACACATAACACAACAGTGTACGGTTGACCTGGGGCAACTTTGCCAACACACTACACACACACACACACACACATGAAGCACATGAGCAGGTGCAGTATTCCACTTGGTTGATGCAAAGTTGGTTTCTGACGTGCTCAAGAACATTGTAATATTTTGCAAATTTTAGATGGACAGCACTGTTTTTTTAAACTCATTAATAACCTTTAATGAAAACCAGCATTTTAGTCAAGTTAATTAGAACTTTCTGAGCCTGACTTGATCCAAACCCAGAGTAGGAGGAATATGAAATCCTAATGCTAGCACCTGTTACCTGTTACAAAGAACGACATCCAGCCAGTCATCAGAAAACAACATGTCATCATAATAACAACAATCTAATCCATGTCCGTCACCTTTTTCTGGTCTAATAAATTGGACTCGTCAGTGTCAGACCTCACTTTGCCTCTGATCTGCGACGTCAAAAAAAACAAAACACAGCTGACAATTTAGTGATAAATCTGGTGGAATTTAGACGCTGGAGATAGCGATAGAGATACCGGGGCTGTCATGTACACACGAGGGTCATGTAGGAGGCAAATCAGTGTGCACATGACTCGTGTGTGTGTGTGTGTGTGTGTGTGTGTGTGTGGTGCACCTCTTCACTGAGGAGCATCTGTACTGCTGATCATCTGCTTTCATTGCACTCATCCAATCCTCATACAGATCACAACCCAAGACACTTCCGGGCAACTTGCGCAGGAACTCCTACACACACACACACACACACACACAACATCCATTTGTGGGAGGAAGTCAGCTGTGCATTGAAAAATATGAGTTTTTGCTGCATGAGTCACAGGAGGTCATGTGTGAATCAGGATTAAATGTGAATCCAAACTAATCATAAATCTGGATTAAAGGTAAATCTAGAAAAGGTGCAAGTCTGAATCTAAACTTGGAAAGAAGACTGTTCTGTCTGATTGCTGAAAGAAAAATAAGCACTGCAGAATATATACACCTAAATATATCAAGAAAATTGTTGTGATATAAATCTGGATTAAGTGTTTGAATTCAGCGTGAATGTGGATTAATGTTTAATAAATCCAGATTGGTCCCGAATCTGGAATCAGGATTAAATGTCAATCTGGAGTGAGTGTGAATCTAAATCTGAGATTCGCCAGAATCTGGATTAATTTCGACTAGCTGTGTGGTCTGGATTATAGACAGATACAAACCACGAACTTGAGCATGAATTCGGAGTCAGCAGTGTGTATTACGCGAGGAATAAAACCTGACCAGAGCGTGTTGTTATTGGAAAATAATCAACGCCAGGGTGCTGGGATGAAATGGAGTCAAGGATACCAGCCTGAAGTGGATTATTTTATTATAGCTGCACTCCAGTGAGTGTTTTATTCCTCATACACCACAGTAATTTAACACCAAATCCAATTTTTATTTATTTGTTAAAGGAAGGTGTCATCATTTTTATCAGTTTATAGTTCCATCCCTCACCAGCCTCTCTTTTTTATAAGAGAAAAAAAACGCAGTTTGTTCCATCATGTTCCTGAGAAACTGTACAGAAGTGTAAACTCCTCGGTCCTGAAGACGCCAGAGAACGTACAGTTCCAGCTCTGACTGTTACACAGCACTCACACTGGAGACTCCTTACAGAAACAACACACACACACACATCATTTCTCCTTCCTTTCAGAAAACTTCAACCATAACTATGATGTTTTTAATCTGTTTATTATCAGTGGTGTGTCTACTGGACACGCCCCTATGAATGAGCTGTTACTATAGAAACCATCATGTATCAGAGCGAGCGCGTTAATATAAATCTGCACTACTGTCAGAGCTGCAGTTATAGAGAATTAATCAACTCCTGAACAACAAATCAAGTGTGAATGCAGATGAAATGTTTAGTGGATCGTTTTCTCACAGTAAGGAGAGACGCGGCGACAAACACAGATTCTCCGCGTAATGAAACTCGATGTCCAAGGTTCAGCTTCTCTTTCAGGATCCTGCAGCTCTTGGCATTTGCAGAGCGCCGGAATATTCCGAGTGTTTCAGGACCCTCACGGTACAGCACACACAGTAGATCCTACACACACACACACACACATATATATATGGGGATCATGAAGTGACACACTGATTTCATCAGCTAAGTACAACTGTTGCTGAATTTAAAAAAAAAAGAGAATTTCCTCTGAAAGCCTCCTGAGTCATGTTCTTTAAGAAGATTTTGAACAATTTATAGTCAGCTGTGGAGATGGAGTTGGGGTTGAGTGCTGGGCTGTGAATGGAGAGTGAAGCTGATTGAGGTGAATGGCAAAGAGTTACACCGACCATGGATTAATGCTAATGAGTGTGTTCTGTATTGCAATGACATAAAGGAGAGCGCCGAGAGCCATGAGAGAAGAGAGAGAACCAAGAAACGCTGGGTGAGTTCGGCCCCGGGATGCCTGCCAACAGTGGTTGTTGGCAGAGAAGTGTGGCACTGAGAATGTCATTGATGCAGTGATGCTGGAGCAATTCTTCATTCAGCTACCAGAGGGACCAGTGAAGTGGGTCCAGTGCCACCATCCGGCATTGCTGGTCGAAGCCATCCAGCTGGCCGAGGAACAATTGGGTGGCGTTTCCTGTGGCAGGCAGGCAGGCAGGCACCCTGCCCCTTCTCCCTCACTCTGTCTCTCTCTCCTCTCCCATACTTCCCCTTATTCTCCCCACTCTCCCCCCCCCCCCCATCCCTACACCACAAAAGCAGGGGGTGACTTGGGGATGTGCACAAGTATCCCCTGATACCTCTCATGATTCAATTTTGGGGGAAAAAACAGAGAGTAGAGTAATGTCCCTGCTTCACCCATCAGTTTATTCTGGGGGTAAATTGGGTTTCAAACATTAGCAAAGTACATATTTTGCAGACGGGTCCTGCTGTAGCAAAGTATGTGGGGAATCCAGTGCTGCGAGGGAGACACGGGGCATCAGCTCTGCGTCAGGAAGACACGGAGGCTGGGGAAGGCTTTGCCCCTCTGACCTTGGTGGGGAGTCCCCTAAGGGATCAGTGCCTTGCACTGACAAACTGCTTGATGAGTTACTGGTACATGTCACTTGCTTTTATTTGACACTGGATTTGACAAAGGGACATTGCCAGATCCCCTTGACTCCATTATCCTGTGAGTAAATAGCCTTTTCCACCCCGTTTGTTTGACACCAATTCGTCACCCTTCTGTTTGGGTTGTTTTTGGACCCATCAACATTTCAACAACTCATGGACAGAATCCTCCATCCACACACTGCCTCTGCCACTACCTACTTAGATGACATTATTGTCTAGGATAATGACTGGCAGTAGCACATTCAGTATTTCAGGGCTGTCCTGATGTCATTGAGGGCTCATGGTAAACACAAAGAAGTGTGAGATAGGACGGGTGTAAGGACAGTATCTGGGCTTCCACTTGGGTCCTGGGCAGGTGTGTGCCCAAACTTACAAGACACCAACAATTGCAGCCTGCCCAAGGCCCAAGAGTGAAAAGGAGGTAAGACAGTTCCTGGGCCTGGTAGCTATTGCTGTAGGTTCGTGCCTAAGTATTCGGAGCCCACTGAGTGATCTCACTAAAAACGGCATGCCAGATCCAGTTCATGGATGGACCCTTGCCAAAAGGCATTCACTCAGGTAAAAGCTGCACTCTGTGGTGAGCCACTGCTACACTCTCCTGACTTTTCTCTCCCATTTATTTATCAGAGTAACACATCTGCTCGGGGCCCGGGGGTCTTTTTATCTCTGGTGATAAAGGGAGAGGAAACTCTCAGTGTGGGAGACAGCACAGCACCATTGAAAAGGAGTGCCTGGACATCAAGTGGGTGGTCCTCACCCTCTGACACTACCTGCTGGGATGCCCTTTCACAATCTGTTCCAATCACGCCTCGCTCCAGTGGCTCCACTACATGAAGGATGCCAACATATGGCTCGTTCACTGGTACCTGGCCTTTCAGCCATTCAGGTTCGAGGTTATCCACAGGCAGGGGTGAAGATGGCATTCTTTTTTTTGGGGGGGTGGCAGGCCAGACGGCTCCCGAGCCTGAGTCAGGCGGTGTGGGGATGTGGAGAGTGAAGCCACTTAAAGTGAGTGGCAAAGAGTTACACCTGTGATGGGTTAATGTGAATGAGTGTGTTCTGTGCTGCAGTGAGAAGTTGAAGGCATAAAGGAGAGAGAACCGAGAGACGCAGAACTGTGTGTGCAGTCAGTGTGTGTGTTGAGGGAGTGTGTCCTCAAAATAAACAAGTAAAGCACTGAAAAGTAAAACCAAAAAAAATTCTACCTGCCTGTCTGCACCTCTTCACTCTCCCAAACCCTCAGAATGTTGCACTCATTTCCTCACCATTATAGGTTCAGGCAGGTTTCCATCATGACAAACCGAGGCCAGTGATTGGCCAAACAGCTGGTTGGAGGTGGGCTGAAGGTCAGTCTGTCCTTCTGATTGGACTTGTCCTTTCCTCAGGGCCCAGCCAATCAGAGATTTTTTTCTCTTGTTCTTTAGAGAACCTGTCACAACACACGCAACCAATTCAAAACATTTTACATTTACACCCATTCGCTCAGTCAGTCTTTTCTGTTTGTTTGTTTGTTATAACCCCTAAAGAAGCTTCAGAAAGGATTCAAACATGTAAGACATATCTACAATACTGAAAAATCAATAAATGTAAAGCACTTAAATGCATATACTGCAAAAAAAAAACATATAAACATAAGCATGATTCACCACCAAGCAGGAACATACACAAAAAATGATTTTTTTTCCCAGATCCAAACATTTTAAAGTTGAATCGTCAGGTTTATTCATCTCACTCAGATCTTCCCTTCTGTCTGTGATCACGAGATGCTCATTCTCCTGATTATAACAGGCTTCAAGAGGAAAAAAACCAAACTCTCGGTCATGATTTGTGTTAAAAGCAGAAAGAAGCTATGAAAAATCCACTCTGCCAAATTAAACTGGGTTCATACTGGTCCCTTTTCATTTTTCCCATGAAAGGCACTGGCCATTAAATCACACTTATTATTCTCCACATTTCCTTTCATTCAGGAGATGTCTTCGTCAGCCATTAAACTGGAATAACGTGTGTGTGTGTGTGTGTGTGTGTGTGTGTGTTTCATTCTGGCTCTAGAATGGGAAAATAAAAGGACTGGATTTTTATTTTTTTTCTCTTTCTTCTCTTGATGAAGAGGTTCTTTCTTTCTTTCCACCTTCAGAAAGCAGAAATCACATGGTGTGTAGATGTTAGTTCTGTTCTCACTCGACGGGGTGTGTGTGTTCAGGTGACAAGTGGGTTTATGACTTACACTGAGGTGGACACACACACACACACACACACACACACACACACACACACACACACACACAGTCATGCACTAAAAAATTGAGGACACCAGACCTTTTGTAAAAACTGTCTTCATAAACCAGAAGTGCAGGTAAAACAGTTTGAAGTTATTAATGCGCAAGCAATAATAATAATAATAATAATGTGTGTGTTGTAAACAGGTAAACTCACTTGCATGGGTGTATGTGTGTATCGCACTTCGGTTCTTCAGTATAAAACGAGGTGCTGTCGGCTTGTTTGCGTCGTCAGTGACACGCAGTTCATCAGCGCTGTGCCACTGGTGTCTACCGAGCATGTGCACTGACCTCTGACCTCGCAAAGAGTGCAGCAGGATGCAGTATGGGAGCTCGTGACCTGAAACAGGAAGTTCCATTATTCAAGCAGGTGTTGCGGCATAAAATGGAGGCGTTGATGGAGGTGTAAGAATCCTACTCTGTATGCAAACGTGGAGTCTGTTTATTCCTGAGTTTACGGTAGGCATTATACTCTGACGGTTACGGTAATTTGCTCGATTGTTCGTGAGCTTTGTGGAACTGATCTGATTGTATCAGTTTGGTATTGGGCCCAGAACAAAAAAATATTGCAGATTGTACATTGGAGAACAAAAGAATGAATTTGATTCAAACCTGGAACAAAGGACAAAGACTAAAATTTCAGAACGTTTACATATGAACAGATTTGATTTTTTTTTTGTTAGGTTTAATTTTTATTATATTTATAGTTCATAATGTATTATATGTCTCATATTTGCAGTGTAAGTTAAAGTTTTGTGTAAGTTATGTGTTTTTTTGGTTTGTTTTAAATACTTAAGTGTAAATTATGTCACTGAAGCCGAGTCGATTTTAAAGGAAAAAAAAAATCACAGGTCTGGGGATCAGTGCTGGCTGATGCTTAAGGTTTCAGGATCAGAAAAGAAAAAGTGGCACTGCCCCGTGTTTAAGGGCGCTCCTGCAGTAGTTACTGTTATTAATCAAGGGGCTCTTGTACATTTATACGGTTCCTTTTAGAGATTTAATTGAATATTTTCCAATGCGGCCGATGCTTTAGGATTAATCGGTCATGCTGAGTGGTTTAAGAGGTGCTCTCTGTTTCTCCATTTATATCAATAAATGTGACACGCACTGTAAAAATGCACAAATTAATTAACTACTGTGGATTCTCTCTCTCTCTCTCTCTCTCTCTCACACACACACACACACACACACCCCTGAACTAACACATCCATTTTGTTTCTTGACTGCACATAACTTGTTCGCTGAATAAACATCGTTAGATCATGGAGGCGAATGTTAATAAAAGTAGACGTTAATGTATTACCAGTACAGCCACGTGTCCGGTGTGTCATCACAAACAAGGTGGAGAACAATGTGCACGTATCACTGAATTTAAACAACACCACAACATGAATTAATGTTGTTCAGTTGTGTTGCTCTCGATCTCTTCCGTCATTTCAGTTCACCAAAATTACAACTGTCTCAGGCATCAGGGGATTATAAATACCGTGTGTGTGTGTGTCCTCACCGATAAGTGGGTACATTTCTTCCTCTCCATCATACAGCACACAAAGCTGATAGTCTGAGACTCCGCCCTGCACACAGGATGTGGGAAAGAAGGAGAGTGACAGGAAACAGGAAGTAGGAGATATGAAACACAGGAAATGCCAATGAGTAAACACACTGTTTGACCACCTGCTCCACATCAGAGTGCACAATAAACAATCTCACGTTACAAAAGAATAACATTTACTCTTGGTTCTACACTTGATCTTCGGTTTGAGCTGTCAGTCCGTTGTTCCTCACCTCATCTGAGACTCCACGGAGAGAGAACGTCTCAATCCACACAGTCCCATGCCAGGCTCATCTCACAGATTTAGACAGAACAAACCTTTTCCAGGATTGTCCAAGCATTTGTACACATATAACCTCACACCAGTTTCAGGACCTAAACTCCACCCTTGGGGCACGCCTCATTTTTCTACTTCTTGCAAACTCACCAGGTGATGAATTTAACTTCCTCTGATTGAATTGAACCTGATCATTCATGTGTGATGCTGAACATCTCAAATATTTACACCACATTTTGTTTTCCAGCACACCTGACCCAGTTCACCCTTCCCAGTAGGATGGAGAGTTCCTCCCTCAGGTGTGTTTTGAGGTTTTGAGATACACATGTATCCCATTTGGACCTGGTAATTGGTCTTGATGTATTCAATATGCTACTGAATTTTACATAAAACAGCAGAGTTCATATTTCATTCCAGTTTTCTGACTGAATAGATCTAAGACCCTTCAGCGTGTCCGAATGGTGTTTGGATTTAACCTCAGCTTCTAACAGGTGAAATCCAGTCATGTTTAATCTACGATGCTAATCAAATTTAAAAGCTCGTGATTTCAGCTCATGTTTTGGACACTTGCTGTATTGTTACATTCTTTTTTTTTTTTACAGTTTCTTTTTAAATCTTTCTCCCCAATTTAAGGGCCGTACTCACAGGAAGAGACGAGCAGCGACGTGGCAAACAGAGACCATGGAATGTCAGTGAAATTCGGCTTCTAGTGACAACATGTGAAATAACTGTTGGTGATGCAAAGTGGGCGGGTCCTGAGTTAAACTAATCTCAACTCTGATGCTACACGGTTGAGGCAAGTACCAATGGGAGCGAAGGATATTGCTGACTGACAGAGGACACCAACATTGAGTTATAAACAAGAGGGTTTCCAAGGCAATAGAACCTGGAACATCCACTCGTGACCAACTGAGAGCTGCAAAGTGATGGATGATGAGCGAATTGCTTTATTTGTGGACGGTTCATCTTTTCAAACTGCTACTCATGCAGCGTCATGGAGGGAACACACTCAAAGGAAAGCGCTATCTGCCCTCTTCCACATACAGGTGCCTGTGGTTGGTTAGTGTTGCTGTGATTGACAGGGCAGAGGGAGTATGCCCCTCCCACCCAGAGAGCATGGGCAGCTCTCTCTCTCTCTCTCTCTCTCTGACTATACAGAGTTTAAGTGTGAATGTTTGAGCTGTTCCCAGACCAGGCGTCAGTTATTAAGCTCATTCTTAGGATGAAGTTTGAAGAAAAGCATCCAAAAGGAAGAAGTTTTACTCACAGCGAGACCGTTCTGCTGTATCACACTCTGAACCATGCCCTCCGACGTAGACTGGACGTCCACACTCACTGCCGTTGTCTACAATAATAAAACAGTTAAAACTCATTTAAAAAACAAACAAACAAACAAACAATGAGCTCCTCCAGGCCATGCCTTCACTGTCATGTCACATGATTCCGGGATATTTTTTCTTCAAAATTCATTAAATTAAGAAAAGATTCACTGATTAGTCAACAAAATAATCTCAAAGTAGATGTGGACAAAAATAATAAGAATAATAAGAAAGACTTTAAAAAAAAAAAATGTTTTGCAAAATTATTTTTCAACTTGATTTATAAAATTGTATGACATTAAAAACATGCTGGTCTTTGGATCATTTGATCACATCATTTCTGTTGCTGATTCACAACAATATTCACAAACACCGTACAGTGTGTGTTCAGTTACTGTATAAACCAAACACAGGTTGGTGGAGATTCATGAATCTTTCTTGTACATATTCAGTCACAGTTCTTACAGATCATCAGGAAATATTCAACGATATTTAACAGTTATTCCATGAAATTGAATCGTACATGAGCTGATAGCTGATGAGGTGCGTGGCACTGAGATTGAGTGGAATTCTCTCCACATTCACTGGATTTTGAGAAACGCAGCATTTTAATTTTTATCCCTAAGTGCTTATCCTGTGCAGGGTCACGGGCTGGAGCCTATCCCAGCTGACTACAGGTGAGAGGCGGGGTTCACCCTGGACAAGTCGCCAGATCATCATACACACAGAGACACACAACCATTCACACTCACATTCACACCTACGGTCAATTTAGAGTCACCAGTTAACCTAACCTG
>JAODLJ010000021.1:35936623-35948305 GCA_027576115.1 Cathorops melanopus
AGAAATGTGTCGTCTTTACCTTTATGCCTTTTGGTGATCAGTTCATCTTCTGCTCACTTAACTATTCACAGTAACAGGCATTTTCAGCAAGGGTGCCCAAACTTTTGCATGCCACTGTAAGTCCTCCATTTATTTTTATTTTTCAGTCTGTTTGATCTGTTCCAACACACATTTACTCATTTATATTTTTACTCTTTTCCTCCTTGCTTATATGATAATGAGTGGGTGTGTTCAAACCTATCCAGCCATTTGACTGGTCCAGACAATTTGTCTCTTTTTTGCATCTCGTTTTTTAAGAAATAAAACAGGCACAAAAATAAGCTAGTAAAAATTTTATTGGTGAAATTTTCAGAAAGTGAGTAAATCAGTTCCAAATATAAATCTGTACACCAGCATCATACAGATTAATAACCAAACAGTTTATAATACTTGTATGTAAAATGTAGATTCTGATCATAAAATCTCATTTCACTGATTATGAAAGAATGAAGTTATTATAAATTCAGCAGTCAGTTTTAATTAAAATGATTTCACTGTGTGAATTTTACCTTTTAATCAGAGAGAAGACTGAAATCTCAGTGTGTTCCTGATCCACACTGCGAAGCTGTAACGTGGACATCAGTCTACGAGCTCCTGAAGAACTGTTTCTGGATTTTATTTCTTTTAATATATATATTTGAAATTTAATCACAACCCCACACCATGATTATGTTTGTAAATCCATCCATCCTTGTATTATCTATAACCGCTTATCCTGTGCAGGGTCGCGGGCTGGAGCCTATCCCAGCTGACTAACGGCGTGAGGCGGGGTACACCCTGGACAAATCGCCAGATCATCGCAGGATGTTTGTAATTCAGTTTCTGATTTGTAGAAGAACGCTATAATACTTTTCCTTCCACATTTCAACCCCAAACACACACGTTAGAACAGTATGATCACGTATACCTGTGCAACTATAATCAAAACACGAAATTATGAATTTGCTA
Organism: Cathorops melanopus; assembly: GCA_027576115.1. Lineage (NCBI taxonomy): Eukaryota > Metazoa > Chordata > Actinopteri > Siluriformes > Ariidae > Cathorops > Cathorops melanopus. The sequence goes on from JAODLJ010000021.1 coordinate 35,937,611, forward strand.
TGCTGTCATTTTACTGATTTGAAGTTTTAAATTCTCTTATTCTGTTCTACTGCTTCTTATGAGAGCAAAATTACTTTACTTGCTAAAATGTGATTTTTTTTCCCAGTTAATATGATTTCAGTGGCAGAGATCATTCATTTCCTGCTATCTATAGCCACCACCACCACCATCATCATCACCATCATATTTACCATGAGGTGAAAGAAGAGGACACATGTTCATTAACACTAGACATGTTCTCCCTCTGCCTTGTTCTTCTGTAATCCCTGCAGAAGCTCGTGGTACTCTGCAGTGTTTGTGTCCTCATGCTGGTCCTGAGTCACCCACTGGTCCAGACGCTCACGCTGGTTCTGATCCAGGATTCCCATGCGGCTGTACTTCAACACCAGGTTTCTGTACCCTGCTTTGTAGTAGCCTCGGATACCGTCATGGGACAAAACATGGCTCTGAGACGGAATGCTTTCACCTGGAATTACACAAAAGAACAAAATCAAGCGCAGCAACACAACAACAACTTCACTCCCAGACCGTCAGCGCCTTCACTCCCAGACCGTCAGCGCCTTCACTCCCAGACCGTCAGCGCCTTCACTCCCAGACCGTCAGTTCTGCTGTATTTAATATCTTGTGTTGTATTTCCTGTCTCTGTCCATTGCGCAGTACCACTCTGTCTTCCTCTAACGTTTGCACAATGTTGTGTTGACTGTGTTCACTGTTGTGTGTGAGTTCTGTCATGCTGCACTGAGGCCATGGAGATCATTATTTCATTCTACTGTAGAAGTGTTTCTGGCTCAAAAGACAATAAGCCCCTTTAATCTCTCTGATCTGATTTGTCATAGATCACACAAGCTTTTAATTGTGATCAGTGGAGCGTCTGCGGTTCACGTCCCTGTGAATGAGCTGTTGCTATAGAAACAATAACGTATTAGAATGAGTGTTAATATAAAGCTGTGATTTGCAGCTGCACTCCTGTCAGAGCTGCTGTTATTTATTAAATTAATCAGCAGCAGCGTCGTGAAACTACCTGTAACCACTGCGTTATCGTGTCCACCGTAAACACCCCGACAAATCACACCCCCTACTGGAGGGCAGAACATGCACGTGCGCGTTTCAGGACAAACCCCACCGAGGTTCTTACCCAGAGCGTCTCTGAACGTTTGTGCGGTAAGTGGGTGATGCAGAATCATGCAGCGTTTCAGCAGAAGCTCTACATCTCCAGTGATCATGGTGTCTGCTAGAAGTTTCCTGCAAAAAAATAAATGTTAAAAGCAGATTTTTCTTTCCGTTATAATGCAGTAAATAATCAACCGCTTAACATTTATCATGTTGTACTTAAAGTATTCAATGTTTAAAACCACTTCAGACTCTCGTAATGTTAATTGGAATTCTGTAAAACTGCCTTGCGTGAAGGTTTTGTCCGTAACCGTGAGCACACCGAGCGTGAATGTTACCTGGCCATCTGCGAGCGGTCGCTTGGGCCCGTAGTTAAAGCCCGCTTGTGATCCTGCCCCAGAACCTCCATGGCAATCAGATTCTGTCCGTTATTGTCCGTCTTTATGCTGCTGATCAGTTTATAAAGCTCCAGGTTCTTCTCTCTAAACTCGGTCGCTGAGCCCGAGTTCTCCATGAACATCCAGGCTTGTCTGATGGAGTCCTTCGGGGGAATATGGCTCGTGTTAAGTATCCCAGTGGTGTTCTTACTGGACTTCCGAGCACTTAGAACTCTGCCGAGAGAGAACTAGAATTAAACCAGTGAGCTAATTGGGAGCTCAAGTGAGCATTTAATCTCCCTCGAACTCATTTCCTGCAGCTGTACAGAATAAAATCCGATGACGCGTGACACCCCGGTTATATATATATGTTTTTCTGTGTATACACACATTTTATATATAAAACTGTATATTATTATTTTAATACTTACATTATAATTATTTATTGGGCTATCAGTTTAATCCTCTGACGTTATCGTGGGTCTCTGTACACCGTGCTGGTTTGATGCGAATAGATATCAAAAGTGACCTCAAAGCAATCAGGTACTTTACCTTTTATTTTCACCAACAAAGCCGAGACGGTTCACTCTGATGAGGATGCGGTCGTCACTCCTGATGAATTTAACACTCTGGAAGTATTCCTGCAGCGCCACGTCAGCCTCCTTATGACTTCCTCTAGTGATGCTGTATGTCCTGGGGTTTTTGTGAGAGAAGTCGTATCCTCTCTGGAGGTTGAGCATGGGTGTGTATAATTCAAGGTTTGTCTGGATCTAATGAGAAATTAAGAGTGTGAGATTAAACACAGTCCAGATCATCTCGTGTCATGTGCATGTGACCGAGTAAAACTGCACACTGATCGGTCAGGACTGGGTTTTCCTCAGGACGTCTCTCTGTTTATAGCGTTAGAGCGTTCTCACGTGATTATCTGCTTCCACAGCCACATGCCCCAAAAACACTAATTATAGATTTCTCTCATCTATCCGGGGCAGATCAGCTGCTGAATCAGCAACAGGAACGATGTAGTGACCCATTGTGGTAATACAGTGCTGGCGGACAAGTGAGAGGAAAAAAAGCTTTTCGGAAAATAATCAACTCTGGGGAGGGAGCGATGCCTTGGTTTCATCACACATCCATCCATCTGAAAAACAGTCAGTGATCTCAGGATCATTAAATCTGAGCGGATCAACAACTCAAGTGTGGCTTTTACACTCAGGATGTGCACACACTGTTCCATGAATAACATACTACAGTAGCGCAGTACTCCTCTCTGTGCAATACTCATGCACTTTATTATACACACAATCTTACTCTTTCAGTTATGCATATTACCTCAATAATTTTACTGTGTATATTTGTGTTTGTATTACTTTTTAGTGAAGTACTTTTACACTTTTTATAAATACTTTTATACTTTAGTAAATTTAACTGAGCATCTGCTGGCTTGTTCCAAACGACATCTCACTCGTACAGTGACAATAAAGGCATCTTGTATCTTGTATGAAGGAATCAGAGGCACACGTTAAAACTACTCACCTCCTTTTTCACTTTCTCACGCAGCACCAAAGCCTCTTTCTTTGGGTCTTCGGTCTCGCCGCCAGTTGCTTGTGCTACTGCGTGATAAAGAGCATTCTGAGGCTCCGAGCTGACGCTGATTATCCGGCCATCCTCTTGTACAAGGTCAAAATGGCCACCGTACAGCTGCACACCAGCTCTGTTTTTATAAGGAAAAGTAACTCTGCTCAGTACATTCAGTTCATAAGCATGAACAAACCTGAAATTTATTTCTGTAAGTGAGCTGTAGAATGATCTAGTGATTAGTCTTACTGTGGTAGATGTAGGGATTTTGCAGATTTGGTCAATCTCAGTTTGATATCACCTGCTGATTTGTTGGTTCCTGGGTACCGTTCCTCAGTGAGCTGTTTTCCGTTTTCATCAACGACTGTGAGTTGAATTCCTTTTCCATGGAGCAGGTTACTTTTTGTGAGCACGTACACATCGAGGGCTGTAACAGGCTGACCGTCTTTGCTCATATCTTCCGTATACTGTATTAGTTTTGTTTTGTCCTGATCGGACAGCTGCTCCACTTTCTTGTGGCTTGCAGATTTCTTGTGCTTTTGCCTCTGGTCATCAAAGAAACGCTGAGTTTTCTGTCTGTGCATGATGTGGTCCACCGCCCTTCCAGCAGCACTGCTCACCTGACTCTTAAATGTGTTGGTCAGTAAAGAAGTGATATGCTTAGAGCAGGAGCTGACAAACTGCTCAGAAACCGTTTGAGCGATAATCTGTAGAAGTTCTCCTTGAAGGCGTTGTACGTCCTGTAAATTGTGTCGTCCATCATAGTCATACTTTGTTATGTCATTCTGAAGCTCACCGATGCTCTTCAGTAATTCTGGAACAAATTTCTGGTCTATTATCTCCTTTGTTGGTATGGCACCCAATATTTGAACAAAAATTGTTGTGTACTCGGCTAGTTTCACGGCGATCGTTGCTGCTTCCAGCACACCCGACAGGTTCGCTTTATTCATCAGCTCTGTTGCTTGTGTACACACGTCAGAGAGTTTGCTGATAACCTCCCGTGCTGTGGTACAGTTCAGTATGAGGTGAGGAGTTATTTCTTTGCAGAGCACATCGACTGATTTTTTAATTTGCTTCTCGTATTTCTGGTTAATCTTAAAATTCTCTTTTTTCAAAGCAGCTTTCGGAATGCCTGAGCTGATGACCTCGAGAAGAGTCTGACCCAGTTTACTGTTCTGCTTCACTGATGAAGTAACAACATCCTCAAAGGCGCTTTTTAAAATCTTCTTAAAGACTTCCTGAAATGCTGCATCCATTGCGTAGTTCACGAGACTGAGCGCAGATTTTTTCGCGATTTCCTGAACTGCATATTTCGTTGCATATTTGAAGTTCTGTTTGAGCGCTGCAGAAGATGTTGTGCTTTTCATTGCTGACTTAAAAGATTCCTTTGTGAGGGATGATAAACCCGATTTAATGTTTCCTTTGACTGAAGTAAACACTGCCTTTCCTGATTTGATGAATTCGGAGGCAACAGAAGAGAAAGACTTCGTACCATTGAGGAGACTTTTTGTCACTTTAAACACCGAGGTAACTGCTTTCTTGATAACGCTAAACCCAGCCGTTAGCAAAGAAAGGCCGATGCTGATACTCTTCGATATTGCCCAGGACGCCCAGTCGAATGTGCCCTTTATCATCCCCTCTATTCCACTGATCATGTCCGACACTCCTTCTGAAATCAGACTCAGTCCAAACTGGGAGGCTGTTCCAAGTGTCAGCGCGCACACAAGAATTCCAGCGAGCACCTGTACCACCCCGAGTATGAAACATATCAAAGCGTCGAAGCAAAACTTGGGCTTCTCTTTGACCTCAAAAACAACACCAAGGCCGTAGTCGTATAACGCTCTCAGCTCATTTGTGACGATGAAGTTCTTCTCATCGGAAAGCGTGTAGACTGAACAGTCCTCTGTAATGGCGTCACTGTTGCTTTTCTCCAGCTCTGTAAGTTTATTCAGTGCGTTATTAATGTACGTCATCCAAGACTTAAAGATGTTCATCCTGGCCTCCATTTGACTCTGAAAGTTGTTGTCTGCGCTCTGATCTTTGTTCCCAGTGACTGATAAGTTACATGAGACCATCGTGTTTGAGACTTCTGAGACGTGGATCTCGATGGATTTCTTTGCGTCTTTCAGCAGGTTCATAGCGTCTGCTTTATAGTTCCCCTTGCAGAGGTTGATGGTGATGTACGCCTGGTTATAAAGTGCCACAGCCTTGTAGCGTGGGTCAGCGTCTGTAACTTTTTGCCAGTAAGATTTAGCTCCATAGTCACTGTTGGATTTGTTTCGGCAGTGTAGGTCAGTTCTTACAATTGCCTGTCTGATGCGATCATAGAAATTATCGCATTCTCCTTGCAGCAGCTTTCCACTTGTTTCGTTCATCGTCCTGATAAGGTCTGCTTCAAGTTGACTGAAGTCATCATGCCTGTTGATGTGCTCCTCACGAAGCGTCAACCACAAGGCCCAAGATTCTTTCAAAGCATTCATGGCAGGCTGGTAATCAAACTTAATCTGATAACGTGTAAAGCAATCAGGAATATTACTGAGCTGCAACTGCAAGGGGTCCAGTTTTTCTTCCTGTGTGTAATGCCCATCAAAGTCCTTCAGCAACATACAGAATGTGGAGAACAGGTTCTCCTTTAGGTTTATTTCAACCAGCTCATCACTTTCCATGTCACGGATCCGTTTAATTTCATAATCCTCTCTTAGCTGTCTCATGATTTCCACAGACTGACCTTGGTAAGCAGGTGCGAGCTGATCACAGTTAACGACCATCTGGACCATGCCGGGATTGCCTTTTCGAGACGTACGTCCAAATATCTGTTTCTCCACTCTTCGGTTGTGTGGAAAGTAAGTAAGAAGAACGAAAAGACCACCACGCTTATTCACACTTTCATCCACCTTTATGTCTGTCCCCCGTCCTCCGAGATTTGTAGCGATGATGACTCTGCCTGCACAGAATTTCTCTTTTTCAATGTTGTGCCTCTCGCTGATTGTGTACAGAGTAATTTGTTCTGCCTTATATCTGCCTCCATCTTGCATTTTCTCATGTAGTTCATCTGCTGTTTTAACATCTTCACAAATGACCAAGATGACTTGTCCTCTCTCTGTTACTTCCCGTGAAGTTTCACAGATAGTCTGGATCCAGTGGTGCCTCCCACCTTTCACCTGGACAACTGGAAGCTCGACCACTCTTTTATGGCGATATGCAGGAACAGTGTAGCTCTTTGTTTTATAATGTCTTGCCAGAAAGTCCCGATCTGCCTGACCTCCTAACGTACCAGAAACGCCAAATATACCACTCCCACTGAGGTACCTTTTAAAGTAATGGAAATTTGACATGTAGTTTGTCACGTTGGATATCGGTGAAATTGCAAGCTGGTGCTTGAACTCCAAAAATTGTTGCAGACCATTCCCCCACTTCTTGTTTTTCTCCAGCACACCACTCGCTTTGAAGTCCACTGGAATTATTGCTTTGTACTGGTGTCTGTCGGGACTGTCTGCTGTTTCCCTTTCCGCGGCCGGTGAGGTGTCGATCATGTATTCTCGTCCCTGGGACATCTCCACAGCCCTTAGTGCATTCTCCACAAAAACTGGTAACTGATTCTCAATATAGCTTTTCAAGAAAGCAGGGACAACAATGAAGTTGCTGGATTCTTCGTCCATTTGGAGGTTATCCGAGTACTTTATAGATGACTTTATCGTGCTTACAGTTGCATCAGTGAGTGATTTCTCAGACATGATTTCGCACGCCAGTCCTCCTTCCAGGAGTAGCATTTCAACCTGAAGGTCACCTTGTTTTTCTGAAGCTTCAAAGCATGTGGCTTTCTTGTTCTCTAAAGAATAGCACTTAAACACTACACTGTTCTCCAAGACCTCCTCAAATATACTCAGAAGATCGTACTGTTGTGAAACTCCAAGTTTCTTAATGATTTCAGATAATGCTTCGGATACTCTGTCCTCATCCCCGTCTTCATTTTTCTTCACTTTCTCTGCTTGATGTATCATTTCAATATCCTCCTGGGTGTAGAACCCCAAAGTCACTCCAGGCAACAAGATCTCGTTTGCTGAAAAGTTGTCTGACGTTTCCAGTCCCATAACGGCTGCTGTTACAGCTTTATGAAAATACTGTATCCTCGTTGCCCATTTTATCTCACCTGTTTCAAGCATTTCAACTGGTTGACAAGTAGAGATCATGGCCCATATGTTAGAAAGCACTTGCTCCACATGCCTCAATCCACTAGATTCATGGGACAAGAATGTCACTTGAACTCCATTGTCCAAGGTCATATAGTCCACTTCGTCCACTATTACAAGCTCAAACTGCCTTGTATCACGAGTAGTCCTCTTCTCGAATTCCTGTTTAAGTGTGTCTGCTGCAAAGACTCCCACTGTACTGTATACTACTTGTTGCCTGTAAGCATCTTGAAGACGTTTTTCTCGTTCCTCTGGTGAATCAGAACTAGAGAAAGGTGGAGGTACTACAGATGAGGTGACATCAAGCATTTCAAACAATTTTTTCCACTCTTCTTGGTCTCGTCGGGCAAGAACTGGAGAGCTTGTCACAATGTCCACTTTTGTCCCACGAATGGCTAGAATTGTAGCAAACATGGCTAATATACAGGACTTGCCTTCACCAGTGCCAATCTCAAGAAGACACCCTTTATTTTCTGTCACCGGTGCCAGGAGGAGCAAAAGCAACGATGCCAGTTGTGTACGTCTTGGAAAATAGCCTTGAATCACCGTGTTGTCTGTTGTGGTGATTGTTGAGCAGTCTTGCACTGCTATTGACATTCCAATTAATACGTCTTTCAGAATGTTGATATCTGGGTTTGAAAGATTAAGAGATATTATCTTCTTTTTCAAATCGTCGATTTGTCCCTCGGTAAGGTCCACCAATTGATATTTTGGAAGTTCCATCTCCATGTATCTAAGCACATCCTTCAACAGCACCAAGACGTTCTCTGGACAGTTTGCTTCACGAAGTTCCTTCACAATTGCATCAGCGTCTTTTTCCTTGTCGTTTTTTATCTGTTCTTGAAGAAACATTAAAGGGTTTTCATTTGTAAGAGCGGAGAGAACAAGGATGCAGTCCAGGTGGAAGGTTTGTGCAGTGTGGAGAACCAAATCAAGTTGATCACATTTGATAACTGAACTTTTGCAAATGAAGAGCATTATTTCTGATGGTGTCCAGATTTTGTTGAACAGCATTTGACCCAAAAAGTCCCTACTTTGTTCTGACAGCTCTGAAATCGTGTCAAGAACATTAAATAATATGCGTTCAGCCAAAGTTGGATTTGAGGGATGAAGCTGTTCCATTAAACCCAAGAGAAAGTCATACTTCTTCTCCAAGCCAAGCAGCTGATCTCCATCATCTTTAGCATCTTCAGCGCTACTGTGCAGAAAGAACTGTAGAGATGCCTCGAGAAGTGTGAGCTTCTCAGTAAGAGACAGTTCGTTATATCCTACAGCACAATCAAAGGTAAACTGAGACCATACTGAAAGGTTGTTTTCTCTACAGTATTGAAGTGCAAGTTCATTCTGGAGCGTCTTAATCCTGCGCCAAATCTTGTAGTGCTGTATCTCTTTATCTTCTGTTATTTGGTACTTTAACAAAAGTTCTTTGAATTTTTCTTCAACATCAATAACCTACATAAATACATAAATGTGCAAAACAAAAAAGGCTCTGAGTATAAAGTGGTATTTTATCAAATGCTGTATGTACAGTTGTGTTGTAATTGAGCTAAATCCATATTAAAGTTGTACCTCGTCCCTCTCAATGGCAGCAGCGTCGTCTTCTATTTGCTGATGGAGAACTTGTGTGCGTTCATGATGCTGTTCGTGACTTCTGAAGCTCTGTTTTTCACGTAGCCGCTCAGTTGCTTGAGAAAGCTTGATTCTGGACAATTCACTCTCTCTGTCCAGCTCCTGCTGAATCCTTTGCTCATGTTGCAAACGTTCCAGGCGTCTTCTCTCCTCCTCCTGCTGTCTGCGTTTTTCATCTTCTTCAATTTTTCCTGTTTAAAGACATCATCACGGGACACCATTACATTACAGGCATTTAGCAGATGCTCAGATCCAGAGTGACGTACAACTCAAGGGCACTTCAGCCATGGACTGTCCTGCAATCCAGGGAATTGAACCGGCAACCCTTTGGGCCCAAGGCTACTTCTCTAACCTATAGGCCATGGTTAGGAAGTTCGGACAGAAATGTGAAGTTTGGCCAAGAGATGTAAAACTGATGAATTATTAATCTTTGAAATATGCTGATTAATTAAAAAAACAGGCAAATCGGTCCAGTGGTTCAGTTTTTATGGACGTTTTTAGGTCTCGGATATTGTCCTTTTCAGAGAAATGGTTCTGTATAGAAAAAAGGCAATTAGCAAGGAACAACGGCATTGTTTAAGAAAAAAAGTGCTAATCCTGGGAATAAAACTGTATTTTTGTTACTAAATTGCCAAATTTGACATTTTCTGTGCCACATTGTTTTTCCCGGCAGAATCCAGCCGTTTAAATTTTTTTTACTTTTGCACATAATTAGGCTAATTAGCATAAAAGTATCTGATTTACATATGGTTTATGAGAATAAATGGTAATATCAATAGGTTCTTTTTATTTTATTGCTTGAATAATATCTGGAAGTTTCTGTGGGCCATGAACATCTTTAAAGCGTCTCAATCAGCTAATTTGCATATCTCAATTTGCATACATGCATTAATTAGGCCTAAATAATGTAAAAAAATTCTTATATTCTGCAAGTAAGTTCTGAAAGATTCTGAAATGAGGGGTGCTGGTGTTCAGAAGCGGCAAATCCCTTGTTCTTCAGCTTAAATAACTGAAATGAAAGCACCACATTGAGCACAAGAGCTCAGTCTGTCTCATGACATCGGCTTTTTGTGCAGATCACGCAACTTACTCAGAAAATTTGTGACAAATTCACAAAACTCGCTGACGGTTCAACTGTATGGTTTGAGTATTGAATAAGCTGGAGCGTATATACTGTAGTTTGAGATCTGCATACGCACACATCCCACAATGCACTAGGGTATCCCCAGTCATGTGCTGAAATTTCTTTTTCCTAGCCAGTGAGGAACCAGTGTTTAGGGGGAAGCCCTTGAGCCATCAAAACAAAAGCATGCTCCAGGCACAGCGCCATGGGCGCGCACACACACACACACACACCTGTCTGAAGCGTGCATAGGTTGAATATATCCAGATAATTCAGAGATTAAGCGATGTGCATTAATTTATGGATGGAGCATGTTTAGACATGGGAAATTAATATTATCACATTAACAGATTATGAGCAGCATCAACAAAAATATTTAAAAAAAAATCCCACCTAAAAAGGCATGAAATTTTTTTTAAAAATTGGTGCATTCATCGATTACGCAACCCCCACGCTGACCACTGTCTGAACTCACCACCATAGCTGCCCACAGGATTAGAAACAACTGACAGATAACACTTTAGTGCTTTAGGAGTTATTTAATTACACAGGCAATATAACTATTCATTAAGGGTGGCGAGATGTGGTGAGTGAGGATCCAATAACAGAACACACACCAGAAAATCCAATGAATAAAAAAAAATGATTTAATTAAAGCCCAAAAAAAATAAAAAAAAGAGTCAACAAACAA
>JAODLJ010000021.1:36090513-36102224 GCA_027576115.1 Cathorops melanopus
TTCAGATGGGTTAAATGCAGAGGATGAATTTCACTGTGCTTGAAGTGTGCATGTGACAAATAAAGGTTTCTTCTTGTATGGAAAAATTTTAAAAACACAAAGGACATTTTTGTAAGACCTTTCCTCATTTTTTCCATCAAACTGTTTTGTTTTTGCAAAGGACAAATATTCAACACTTAATGAATACTCATTCGAATAATACCTTCTCATTCACTGCTTTTTATTCTTCTTTTAATTTTTCTCTCTTTTCCTGTCCTTCTCTTATTTTCTCCCCCTCTCTTATTAGTGACTTTAACAAGCCAGAAAATGATCAAATGTAATTTTACTTTTTTACTTATACTACAAAGGAAGCTCAAGTCGTTATCCTGATTCCTTAGGAGCGATTCCCGAATCTATCCCAGGAACGCTGTGTGTGAAGTGGGAACACACCCGGGATGGGACACCAGTTGATCGCAGGACACCGTGCACACATTCACACCTCAGGACAATCCATCTACTGGCCTGCATCACTGCACCGCTGGGTGAACGCTTTAATTAATTAATGGATTAATTGATCGATGAATTCATAAAGAAAGAAAGAAAGAAAAAGAGTGGACAAGGTCATTGGTTTCAAACACGTATACTGAAAGTTTGTGCCCTGGACATCGGTCTCAAGTTTCTCCGGGACGTGCCCTTTAAAATAACAACAGGACAATTCATCAAATAAATAACTCTAACCTTTTTATTGCACCAAAAACAGAGACCGTGATGGATTATAACCATTAACTCCAACCCTGAAGTCTGACAGGAATTTACTTTAAATGTTTTTGATACAAGAATTTTATCATCAGTAACATAAGCTGTGGGTTTTTTCCTTTTTTTTTTTGGTCTATTAATTTCAAGAGAGAAAAAAAACCCAACAACAAAAAAAAAAAAGACACCCTGGTGAGGGACGGCGTGTTTATACCTGCATGAGCAAGAACAGGAACCAACTGGTTTCATAGCCATTTGACAACTTTAATTGTAACTACAAACAAATAAAAAGTATGACACTCGTTAATAAATACAAATCTTGATAATTGGTATCAAACTAATAAATACTCTGGATGTGATTTTAGAGGAAACTAATCAGTGTCAGGGTTGGAAGTGTATTTCTGTGCTGCTTTGTGGAGAATTTCAGCATTTCTCGCTCGAGTAACAGTGAAGAGCAGCAGCCTCGTTAACACATTTATAATTACAGGAAACGCCGTCTGTCTGTCCGATTGCCTGTCTGTCTGTCTGTCTGTCTCTTTTTCTCTGCCAAAGTGTGGATTTTTTTCTGATTCCTTTTTACTAACCTTTACAAGGGGTGCCAATAATTGTGGAGGACACTGTATATACACTGTACACTTACAACATAGACATGATTCTCAGTAGAATTTTGCCTGTGGATCTTCTAGAATGTGATGTTCTATTATTTTTCCCCTCATTCCTAACTTTACTCTCTGAACCAGTGTTTCTCAACACGCATCGAAAAAATGTTTTGTTTTATAGTTTATTAAGAAAATAACCGATAGACATTCAGATTGTCATAGCTGTTAGGGTTTTTTTTTTTTTTCGGCATGTCCTCAAAATTAAAATATTACATTGAAGAAATTTAATCTGATTTTTCATACGCTGAGGATAGAAAGAGTGGAGGCTGCCATATATTCGTTGTGATTTTGGGCTTACAAATTATTATTATTATTATTACAGATATAAAACAAAGTATAAAGCAGAATTTGACATCTTTCCAAGTCTGTAAACTGTAACATAATTAAGTTGAATGGGATTTTATTTACGTATTTATGAGTAATAATCATCCCTGTAAAGCTCTGTTATTCAGTAAAAGATTATTGCCATCTTCTTCTTCTTCTTCTTGTGCCAAAGCAGAGTCAAACGTTGGCGACCAGGTTTGTGAAACCAGTTCTTTCCCACGCCAACCGTCACAGATCCACAGCTTTCATATCCGTTTCCAACACCAGACTCTGCAGAAGGTTCTGTCTTTGTCTTCCTCGGCTTTTTCTTCCCTCCACTGTTCCTTCGATGCATAATTTTTCAATGAAGTTTTCTCTGACTATGTGTCCAGTGAAGCTCAATTGTCTTTGGCGGACCGTTCGGATGAAGTTCCTTGTTTCGTTGACTTACTCCAGTACTTCATTTGTTCTTTTTTCAATCCAGGATATTCTCTTCATTTTACAGTAAATCCACATCTCCATTGCTTCCAGGCGATTCGTATCTTGTTTGCTCCGTGTCCACGACTCGCATCCATCAGTCAAGGTGGACCATATGGAGCATTTCTTGAGTCTTTTCTTTGTGTTCACTGATAGGTTTTTGTTTGTGAGGATACACGACATGTCTGTAAATGTCTTCCGTCCTACTGTAATCCATTTTCTGATTTCAGTGACTATTGCCATATTATTACAGTTTTAGATTTAAAAAAAAAAAAAAAATCACAGGACTTCATCTGATAAAAATTCAGCATTTAGTCCTTGTTGCCTGTGGAGCTGAATCTGATCTCAGGCTGAGATTTAACAATAAGAGTCAAATGTGGTTCTTGTGTTTTTAAATCAGTCTGAGCCTGTAATGAGTAACACTGTCCGCTAGATGGCGACACGTGATCAGATCATATCCCGAGAAGTTTTGACTCCACAGTCAGACAGTATTTCACACAACTCACCATCTACATAATAATAATAAATGTAGAAAACAGTTTGGCACAAAAAGACAGGAGGCTGGACTGGAGGGAGCAGAGGTGAAGATGCTGAGATGTTCATTGGGAGTGATGAAGTTGGACAGGATGAGAAATAAGAATATTAGAGACACAGGACATGTAGGACGGCTTGGGGACAAAGTGAGAGATGTGTGATTGAGATGGTTTGGACACATACAGAGGAGAGATCCAGGGTTTATTGGGAAAAGAACGCTGAAGATGGAGGTGCAGGTAGAAGGAAAAGAGGAAGAGCAAAGATGAGATTTATGGACGTGGTGAAGGAGGGCAAGAGGACAGTTGGTGCTACAGAAAAAGATACGGAGGACAGGAGGAGATGGAGGGACGTTATCGGGGAACAGCTGAAAGAAGAAGAAGAACTATTTTGCATATAAAATATTAAATTTACAATAAAGCACATAAAACAATCTAATCTCAATCATCTAAAAATCTGTCAGTGTTACTGCAAACCATAAAAAGGATCTTTAATGACCGACTCGAGAATCATAAATTAGCCTTTTTTTTGATGCATGGATTTATTTAAAGCTGTAGAGATCTCATCTCTCATCTCATCATCTCTAGCCGCTTTATCCTGTTCTACAGGGTTGCAGGCGAGCTGGATCCTATCCCAGCTGACTACGGGTGAAAGGCGGGGTACACCCTGGACAAGTCGCCAGGTCATCACAGGGCCGACACATAGAGACAGACAACCATTCATGAAATGTGTTTATTTCGAAAAAAAAAATAAATTAATGAAGTAAAACATCAGATAATGTGCTGTTGTATTGTTTTGAGTGTAACACAGGTCAAAGATTATTTACAAATCACTGTTTTCAGTTTTAATTTCAGTTTCAACTTCAACTCAAAATACCGTCCCAACTCTGTCTGATTTGAGGGTGTAATTCTTATAATAGTCAATGAACTAAATTTTATAGTGACATTAGAAATATAATCCTTTAATATCTAATATGAATTCAATATAATGTCACAAATTCTTATTATACATTTTTTACATGAGAATGATCCTGTAATAAACATTAACATAATAAATAAATTACATTTTATGATCAATTCCAAATATCATAAAAACATGATTTGATAAAAAGACAGTTTTCTTATCATGAAGATTCACTACAGTTTAAATGAAAGTAAACAGGGACATTTTCATTCTTAATTATTTATTAAATGCTGAAGGACAGAGGGGAAATGTGCACCTGTGATTGTCATGATTTTTTTTAAAATAAAGATATTTTAATTAATAACTGGAGTAAAATGTTTGGTGTTTGTTACATATAAAAATCACTAACAAAAGTGCACACTTTTTTAAACAAGGTGAACTGAAACAAGACCCAATTCAGACATTGAAAAAAATCTTTATCAAAATAACCCTCTGATCCATTAAAGACAGTCTCCGTCTATAAAAGTGTAACAGAGTGAACATGAGGACACACTCCTCCAGCTGAGAGTGCTCACACCCTGAGCTCTGTGAGGTCCGCAATCACAGTGACACAAATACTTCTGGTTAACTGTTTAAACTCGTCTTTAAAGCTCATTCTCCTGTTGTATGTTTGGATTGAATTTATTTACATGGTTTTAAGGCAGATGAACCTCCATTATTTCACATGTGGTGTTTCCAGTTGGTCCAGAACAGTGAGTTTCTCACTCACACAGACACACACAGTTCTCTTTATGCAAATATAAGCATTTAGGAAAATATAATTCACTACTGAATGTCAGAAATGTCACTCGGATAGTTTACTCAGTGATGCTGGTCTTCGTGCCATGGACACTGTGTACTACTGAGTCCCTCACGACACACTTCACCCTCCTGCAGACCTTATTCACAATAACTGAGAGAATCAAAAGTCCTGGGACTTTTCTTCATATTCATTTTTTTTTACTGAAAGGGTTTATAATAAACAATTAGAGAAATACATTTTCCCTCTTTGTGTTGATAAACACTGAGAGCTGTAGTTTACTTTCCCCAGCTAGAACCCTCAGGGTTATATTTATGGATCCACCAGGGGGCAGCACATCACCTCTGCTTATCAGTACCTTTTACCAGTGTGTGTGTGTGTGTGTGTTATTTGGCTCCGTACATCCTCTCTATGTCGTGCTTGTAGTGTGTCTGTAATTCTTTTCTCTTCAGTTTAAAAGCATCAGTA
The DNA here is from genome assembly GCA_027576115.1 of Cathorops melanopus. NCBI lineage: Eukaryota > Metazoa > Chordata > Actinopteri > Siluriformes > Ariidae > Cathorops > Cathorops melanopus. The sequence continues at coordinate 36,095,386 of JAODLJ010000021.1, forward strand.
ACGAGTCCTGTGTCTGGAGTCCAGGCCTGAGAACTGAGACGTACCTTCATGGGAACCTCAAACCTCTGCAGTTTATCTACACACACACACACACACACACACACACACACACACACTTAATGAATGGATACATAATAAAAGACAGATAGAAGAAAGAGAAAAGGGACAGGGCTTACTCATTGTTGCAACCTCTTTAATAGATTTTAGAACTTCCTGTTCCAGTGTGGCATGATTACAGAGCTCCTCCCACTTGCCCCCAATCCCATTTTTATTGGCCAGTTCAGTAAGTTGCTTCTGATTGGGCACCACAAAGCTGATAATGTAGTTCTGATTGCTGATTGGTCAGAGAGATGAGAGAGTGGATCACTGAGTGTTAATGTTTTGGTGCTTTTTTTTTTAAATATACATGCACCTTATATTAGAAATGTGTGTGTGTGTGTGTGTGTGTGTGAGAGAGAGAGTTAACCTGTTAGCATAGACACAGATGTTGTCGATTAGTGGACAGTTCTTCAGTGTCAGCTCCACCTTTCCCAAAGACACATATTCACCTGCCTGTAGCTTCACCAAGTCTTTCCTACGGTCTGACAGACAGATAAGTGCAGAGAGAGAGAGAGAGAGAGAGAGGTATGGAGATGCAGAGACAGAGAAACAGACAGAGATTTGTTATTATTATTATTATTATTAGTTTAGTGACGTCACTTTGCCTCTCTGTGGAGTGGGATTGGTTATTTGGCTTGTGATTGGGCGACTGATTTGTCACTCACCAACTATCTGCAGGCAGCCATCAGGATGAACCTCCCCCACGTCACCAGTACAGAACCAGCGCTGCCCTGCCTCGTCTACCCAGAATTCCCTGCTCTCTTCTGTAGCCTCACTCCCATAGTAACCCATGGCAACATTCGGCCCACCAACCAGAATCTCACCTCGGGGGTGGGGTTTGTCCTGACTGGTGTATCCTCCTGCAAAAGGAGGTGGAGCTTTTTTCAGTAACACACTCTCTTACAGTAGTGAACAAACTTTCTGTACACACCAATCTTTAGTGGTGAAGCACACACACAAACACACACAACAGACTGCACCTTTTCCTTATTCATGGACAATCTAAGTGTGTGTGTGAGAGAGAGAGAGTTTTACCCTCAGGCCAGTCTCGCAGTTTGAGTTCAGAGCAGATGAGAGGTGCCCCCACACGTCCCGTGGTATAATCAGAAACTACACACACACACACACACACACACACACACACACACACACACAGCATGATGGTGAACATGTTGAAATAGCACTGCAGTAGTTATATTCCAGGTGTGTGTGTGTGTGTGTGTGTGTGTATACACATACACTCTGAGATGGTTGCTGCCCCACAGGTCTCTGTGAGGCCATACCCAATGCCAATGGGGCAAAAACACACTTTGATGAAGCGGTGTGTGTCAGGAGAGAGAGGAGCGCCACCACTGAGCATTAACCTCACACACCCCCCCAGCAACATGGATACACGCTTAAACACCACCCTGGAACACACACACACACACACACACACACACACACAGCAGGGAGGGGACAGTCAAATGAAGTCAAGATACATGGACATGAAAAGATATATGAAGTGCTGTTGTGTGTGTGTCTCTCACATGTTACACATGGGTGTATCTGCACCGTGTTCCAGCTGCTGTACTTTGTATTTGTACGCCATGTTGAACAGCACCCTCCGTAATGTGCTCATCTCTGCTACCTTACTCATCACATTCTTATAGATCCGGTCCATAATCTCCTACACACACACACACACACACACACACACACATTAAACAGATGATCAGGATTTACAGTAAATAAGGCAGAGAAATAGAGACAGCTAATTATTATGCAGAGTGAGTGCACTCGGAGGATATGATGGTGTGTGTGTGTGTATTGTCTTACTGGGACAGCAGCAATCAGAGTGGGTTTGAGCACTGTACAGTCTCCCTTACAGCCTCGCTTTATCTTGCTGGACTACACACACACACACACACACACGCGCACACACACACACACACGCGCACACCCCAAGAGAGGGAGCACACTTCAGTAAGAATAGTGACTGTGTTACAGTCAGAAGGTAAACAGTGCGTCATTCCCACAGACGAATCGATTAAAAATAGAACCAAATCACTGAGTCATTTACAACTCAGTAAATAACACAAAGAGTTGTTTATAAACACAAGTGAATCACTCGACTCAGTGCAAACAGTCATGTTCATTTTTGTAAACTGTTAAACGTTTTTCTCTGATTAAATTTAATTGTTAATGGAACAGAACCTCACAGTTTCTGCAGCTCACGTGTCACTGAAGCGAACAAGCTCTTTACATTTCTGAGGATGTTGATGGACAGTTACACAGCTGCATTAATGACTGATTGATAATAAATTAGTGATGTGGTGAATAAACACTGTGAGGATAAATTAGTGATGCTGTGTGATGACATGAAGGAACCGAACACCACACTGAGGTTCATGAGGTACAGTGAAAACACTGACCAATGATAGACTTCAGCAGAAGAGAAAACTGCGTGTGGTTTTTTTTGTTTTTTTTTTACCTGGTCTGAGAATGTGTGTGGCGATGAGTATCCGATCCGGCAGCCATGACTCAGACAGGAAATTTCGGCTGTCAGCTCCAGAACATGAGCCAGTGGAAGATAACCAACGTACGTGTCCTCAGGCCTACATACACACACACACACACACACACACATTGCACAAATGCTCAGAATCTTTCCTTTCACTATATTCACCCTTTTTACTTTTACGACTGTAAGCCTTCATCTTCGACTGTTGGACCTCATCCACCTCCCGGTCTGATGCTTTGTGCAGATGCTGAGATGCTTTTCTGCTCATCACGGTTGTAATGAGTGATTATTTGTGTTACTATATCCTTCCTGGCAGCTCCAACCAATCTAGTCATTTTCTTCTGATCTCTCTTATAACCAAAGGTTAGGGGCCGTGCTCAAGGGCCCAACAGTAGCAGCTTGGCAGTGCTGGGGTTTGAACCCCCAACCTTCTGGTTAGTAACCCAGAGTATCCTTCTGTGTCTTTAGTAAACCCTGATTGTTAGTTGTTAAAATGGCCACTGTTTATAAATCTGAAACATTTAGACAATGCCCGATGTGAATGTACGTGCTCTGATTGGTTGGTTGTGTTCTGTACTGTGATTGGCTGACCCAAGACCCGGGATTCTCTGGGACTGGCCAGCCATTCCTGCAATGAGGTTACTGTGGTCCATCATCACTCCTTTAGGACGACCCGTCGAGCCGCTAGTGTACATCACTACAGCGAGATCGGACGGAGAGGGAGCATCACACTGCACACTCGCTGACAGGCAGACAGACACACAGATAGACAGGTTATATTAGTGAAGTTAGACTATTAGACAGATGGGCATGAGGGAGTTTCTAATTTGTATATTTACAAATATTAATATTTAAGTGTTATTATGGTCATATTCACAGTTCTCAGGTTTGGCTCCAAGCTCCACCACTTCCTGTAAGCTGTGGAAGCTGAGGAATTGTGGGTAATTTTTCACAGACACACCCCCACTGCCCACATAGATCACATGCTTCAGACCCACAACATCCGGCAACACCGCCTGGAAAACAAAGGTACGGTGTGTGTGTGTCTGTGTGTGTATATGTGTGTGTGTGTGTGTGTGTGTGTGTACCTTCAGCTTGGTTTCTAGCAATTCCTTGCTCGTGATGAGGTGTGTGGCTCCACACTGGTTCAATCCGAATGCTACAGCATCTTCACCTAGCGTAGCATAGAGTGTCACCACTACACACACACACACACACACACACACACACACACAGACACACCATGTCAAAACAAAACCGCCAGATCACACATATAATCTAAAGTTAAAATAAGTTCCTGTAAATGTATGCATGTTGTGTGTGTGTGTGTGTCTACAGGCGTAGTTGAATCTGAAGCAGGCCAGTGCTGTGATCATCCACTCCTCTCTTGTCTCACAGAAGATGGCAATAGAGCTGCGTGGCCTTTGACCCAAAGCAGACAGGCCAATGCCCAGGAAGTTCACTTGATGATGGACTTCCTCATATGTCTTCCACTTATACTGACCCAGGACTAGCTATACACACACACACACACACCACAGACACACACTGACTGAGTGAAATCAGTTGATTGATTGATTGATTGACTGGACAGGTCGTATGATTACCTTCTGGAAGACTTTGCCATCAGGCTGTGTCTCGTTTTCCTGTGAGAGGATTTCCCTGCTCCCTACACAGGGCGAGTGTGTAAATCTGTCCACTGCGTAACGGAACAGCTTATCCAACGTGTCCATGCCCTCAAACTCCCACTGTACCAGACCGTCCAAACACTGCACTGCTCGGTACGGCCCCTCAGGACTCCCTGACACACTACACGCTCTCACACGCTCAGCCATCACGCGACTACACACACACACACACACACACACACACACACACACACACATAGTGAAACACCTGCAATGGATCCTCCAAAGCTATGTGTAGTCTAAATATTTATTCAGGACTGTTATTAGAAACACACACACACACACACACACACACAGAGTTAAATTGATTACATTCCCTACTTAACCCTAACCATAGCCCTGTGTGTTTCCTGTTTGTTTTATTTTTTATTTTTTTTAGCTTTGCCATAGTGAGATCTACTGCATATGTACATACATTATGGCTGGGAAACCACTACAGCTTGCGCGAATTACAGTGGCCCCATTGTACTTAACCTGCATGTCTTTGGACTGTGGGGGAAACCGGAGCACCCGGAGGAAACCCATGCAGACACGGGGAGAACATGCAAACTCCACAGAAAGGCCCAAGTGGGCCACTGGACTCAAACCCAGAACCTTCTTGCTGTGAGGTGACAGCGCTAACCACTACACCACCGTGCTGCACTAAATTAAACATTCATTTCATGTTTACATGGCTGATTCAATATAGCATTTTTGGAATCCTCACCCCACTATCTGTGCACTCGTAGTTTCATTTCTGCTTTGTATTGTAATCACATAGCTGTTAAACCTGCTGTTTGTCTCTCTCTCTCCTTCTCATCTCCTCTCTAGAGATTTTATGTAGCCACCTCACGGCAGCTAAAGAGACTGGAGTCAGTCAGTAGGTCCCCTATATACTCTAATTTTTCAGAGACCATCACTGGCACTAGCGTGATCCGTGCATACGGGCTCAACACTTCTTTTGTACTCAGGAGTGATATGAAAGTGGATGAGAACCAAAAGAGTTACTACCCTGGTATTGTTTCCAACAGGTAGGTCTGGCCTCACTCCCTCTGGATGCATGATTATTTGCAGATGTTCAGTTTCAGTCTTGCCAAATTTTCTCTTGATTTGCTGTAATGTCTTCGGCAAGACCACCAGTGATGCTTATTTAACCCACCATTCATGTGAAGGCTAACGCTGAAAGCCATGTGTCTTTGTGTCATGACAGTGGTGTGTTTTGTTGGATTCAGGTGGTTGGGGGTACGGATTGAGTTTATTGGAAATTGCATTGTGCTCTTTGCTGCTCTGTTTGCCGTGATCGGGAAGGAGAACCTCAGCGAAGGACTGGTGGGGCTCTCAGTCACTTATGCCCTGCAGGTACGATATCAAAACAGTTTTGTAAAGCAGTTTTTGTACATGTAGTAAATGTGCTGAACATATTGCAAACACATTTTCATAAGTGCTCACATTCATGTATTTGTGTTGTGTACGGTATGCAGCATCACTGCACGGGTAGGTACCGGTAATTCCAAATTTCTCAAGTCTGTACGTAGATGTGGCATAAACAAATGTGTTAAACATGTCCACCAGTGTTGTAGACATCATTATGAAAGCAGCATTAAATTGTTCCAGACTATGAGAAAGGTGGGGCAGTGTATAAAGGTGCTCATTCTGATTCGTGCATACCTTGATCGTTCACTTGTCATAGTCACAAAGGTGAAATTCACTCGAATTTTGTTTTCTTCATCCTGCTTTCATCAAGACATCCTAACATACAGTATGCGATCACCTGCCTAAATATATTCATCACACTGTCCTATATTAGTCACAATTCATATTGTCATCAGTTCTGCAATGATGACTTTTTAGCTCAAAGGCAATAAAAGAATTAGCCTCAAGACATTAGTGCTGCAGTGTTTTTACAGCTGTGTAACTCATCACCCTCTTTGTGGGAAGAAAAAAAAATCCACTCATGTCAGACTTCCCTTTATTTTGATACAGCGTTTGTTTAGTCTTACTTGCTGCCTTCGTATCACACGTTAAAGACAGCATAGTGACTGATTTTCATTGGCCCTGTTCAACAGGTCACCATGTCCTTGAACTGGATGGTGAGAATGACGTCTGACCTTGAGAGCAACATTGTTGCAGTGGAGAGAGTGAAGGAGTACTCAGAGACGCCACCTGAGGTCAGTATTGCCAACATAATGCCTTTGTCGTTAGATCTTGAGACATTTTAGACCCCTTGAGCATGTCATCCAGCAAATTCTACTGACCGTTTGAACCTCGAACAGATGCTCCGTGCACATTTCTGGCAAACTTTCTAGAAAATAATAATAATAACAGTGCGTCTCCTATTTGTATCTGTATCCATTTCGAAGATATCCATTAAAGGAATACTCCGGCGTGAAATACTTTTTAGGTCTATTTTCGCATTATTTGGAGTACATACGTTGAGTTGCTACCACAATCACATCAATCGGTTGTGTTTTGAGAAAATTCGTTTATTGCGATTTCAACCGGAAAGCGTTAACACGGCAGTGGCCGGGGCATGTCTTTTTGCCGATACAAAACGCTAGTTTTAAAACCAT
>JAODLJ010000022.1:468841-479319 GCA_027576115.1 Cathorops melanopus
AGGATAAAGCGGCTAGAGATAATGAGATGAGATGAGATTTGTACTTTGTCCCAACTTTTTTGGAATCGGGGTTGTATTTTCCACATTGTAGAACAATAGTGAAGACATAAAAACTATGAAATAACCTTTGGAACATATGTGGAATAATGCAGCAAACAAAAAAGGTGTTAAAAAACAAAATACGTTTGATACAGTATTTTGGATTCCTCAAAGTATACAGCATTTACTTTTATGACACTTTGCACACTAGTGATATTATCTTAAACAGCTTCATGAGGTAGTCACCTGGAATGTTTTTCAATTCACAGGTGTGCCTCGTCAAAAATTAATTATTGGACTAGTTTCTTGCCTTCTTAATGTGTTTGAAATCAAACAGTAAATAGTAAATAAAAATACAGTAAATAGTCCTATTCCACAACTGTAATAATCCATATTTTGTCAAGAACCACTCAACTAAGTAAAGAGAAACGACATCCATCATTACGGTAAGACATGAAGTGACTTTTAATTAATAAAAATAAAGAAAAAACACTGAATTAGAAGGCGTGTCTAAACTTTTGACTGGTACTGTATATCCCCTAATTGTTCTTCTCTCTGCAGGATTAGGTTTCCAGATGTGTGTGTTCAGTCAGGTTGCTGAAGAACATCTGTAGTAACTCTGCCCAATTCACATGGGATACAGATTTCTGTATGAATTACAGAGATGAGTGTGCCTTCACCATTTTAATACACACAGATTATTTTGTCCTTTAATATAAGCGCTTGTTGTAGGGGGTGTGGCCATGCATGTTCTTGATCATTAGTAGGTCACATGACCGTAACATCTGTTTGTATGTGTGTTACTCAATGAGTTATTTAAAACCACCAGAAGCATTGTTTCTCTGAAATGTCCTTTTAAACATCATCTGGATTTAAAAAAAAAAAAAAAGTGGTATGTCTGAATGATGTGCTTGGTGTCCACAATCACCAGGGTATAGTAGATATATTTTCCCCCTGTTTTCATGTCAAACCATTTTCTTTCCACCTTACATAATTCATTGGTTAAGGGGTTGTTATGCCGTTCAATAATATACATGTTTCTTGGCATTGACGCGAGTCAAAATAACTTTCACTTCTACTACTGAGAATGCCACACAACTTTCCGAAAATATTAATAAATGAGGCCCATTATTATGTTTTTATTTTGTCTCTGTGACCTTCAGAGGCCTTTTTTCCATGTTGTGATAAACCTGAGCTGCTTATTTGTCTTCAGGCAAAATGGCTTATGCAAACCACTTTGTCCCTTTGTCCTACTTTACATAAAACCCACTTAACATGTGCTCATCATTAGATTGACATCTCTGTTAGAATTCATCCAGATGATTAAAACCTGAACCTGATAACAGCTACATTTTCCTTTTTTCACTCAGAGCACAGTGGAATGCAAACATACCGACTGTCTGTATTCAAGCTCTAATGGGGGGCATTTCTCTTGCGTCACCTGCATGTAACACAAGTTCCAGAAAAGTAAAATAAGATCCACAAACAAATTAAATTATGGGATTCACAAATGGATAAGATATAACTTCTTTAAATATTAATGTACATTAATTTAGCTAAGTTGCTGTTACCAGAATTGGGCCTGGCTCCAATACCAGTCTGACCAGGTTAAACTGAAAGATTATGATGGCACGAGTTTCAGACTGACAGGTTATGGTTAAATTAAACTGTCAGATATTGGCATTGGACTCACATGGAACTGAGACATGCCTCTGTTTCAGCCAAACTCCATCCCCAACCCCATGCGGAACTCACATAACATCTGAATAGTGCTTAAGTGTGTAGTTATGGCTAAGGTTTGAATACCGATGTGCACAATTTCAGTATTAAATCCTTACTATTCATGTACTGCAACTCTGAAGATGAATAAAAGCCCTTACTCTTTTAAATTGGCCCTGAATGCCTTTTAGATTCCAAGAGAAAAATCTCACACAGAAACAGCCATTGTAATACCATCAACTACTGTAAACTCAAAACGTTGTGGGAGGATTTACTGGAAGGACATATGTAGCATAGACATGTGCTTCCTAAGTGCAACTAGCAAGAGGGGGAAAGAAAACGCACACACACACACACACACGTTCCCAACAGGTACAAACCACAAATGTATTAAGTCCATAAATCATATCTGAAAACCTGGTTGTTGCTCCCAGATAATGAGCATATTAAAATGGCAAACATTACAAACACTCTTAAACTCCTTCCACAGTAGATCAGCAACTTGTATGAAGCTGAGAAATGAATAGGCTACGTGAGAAAATGAAACCATAAACAGTACATGAAATCTGTTAGTTGTGTTGTCATGTCAAGAGGCTTTTGGGAAGCCCAGCCCAGATCGGGAATGATGATCACAAGCTAGTAGACAGGTCTCTATTTAGCTGCAGAATACCAGTGGCTCCAAAAGTATAAGAATAAACTCACCATCGCCATGAAGAGGTGACAGGAGTCTCTCACCAGCTTTAGAGAACAGGTTACTTCTAGATCTGACCTTAAGTCACATAGATCCAAGATGCACAAGAGGTCCAACATGGTACAAATTGAGTCAAGTAAAAGGAGGACAGAGACATGAGGAGAAGGTATTTATTGCAAATACTGTCATCTTAAATTTCATGATTTTGAAACTGACACTGCAAACATCCCTAATGTCCTACAAACAACTCCAAAACATTTATTGTCTGAATTGTGGCTGTTTTTAGTTCTTATAGGAAACATTCCTCCATATTAAGTGTTCGGAAAAAGCTCAAGTCTTGAAGTATTTTGCCTCAGTGACCTTCATAGCCTTTTTTTCCATTTGGTGATAAAATGAGCTGCTTATTTGTCTTCCTTCAGGCAAAACAGCTTATGCAAACCACACCGTCCCTTTGTCCTACTTTTCATAAAACTCTGACTAAACTAAATCAGAGTGCCTGACACAGAAATCTCAATGCAAATTTTGCACATCCTAAGGTCATGACATTTAGTGTATTTGATTATACAGATATTCCTTCATTACACTGAGATCTCTGTTAAAATCCAGCCAACTGATTAAAAGGTGAAGTACATAACAGCTACATTTTCCTTTTTTTCACTCAGAGCACAGGGTGATGCAGACAGACTGATGGTGCGATTGAAGGTTCTATGTGGGTAGTTCTGTTGCGTCATCTGCAAATAACACAAGTTCCACAAAAATAAAATGAGATGCGTAAAAAGATCCAATGGCTCCAAAAATATAAAAATAAACTCACCACAGCCATGAAAAGATGCTAGGAGTCTTTCACCAGGAGACACATTACCTGTACATATAACCCTAGATTACACAGATTCAAGATGCACAAGAGGTCCGTCATAGTACGAGTTGTGGAGAGTAAAAGGAACAGAGAAATGTGAGGAGAAGGTATTTATAGCAAATGCTGCGTCATGGTCACTGTGTGACTTTGCTGAAGGTCTTGAAATGGTGCACACACACACACACACACACACTAAAGGATAGCCAGGTGTTAGACTCCACCCTTGGCAGTTTAGAAGAGATTAAACAGAACACAGTGTGTATGTGTATTAATCATTGAAGAAATGAATTACTTAACCATATGGTTTATAATTTATAGCAGTTCTCATTCTCCGTTTCGATGATCTTGTAGGGACAAGACAAGGATCCTTAAGCAGACCAAACACACACACCCAGTCAATGAAATTATTATTAAGGTAGTGTGTTGCAACAAACAATGAATTTGATATATATATTCACCGTCACTGAGAAGCTTTTCTGTTCAGCACAGTTATAAAGAGTGATTAGATGAGTTCCTATAGATTTCCTCTGACCATTTTCCTCTGACCTCTCTTATCTATAAGGTGCTTCCACCTGTATGATTGATGTATTTGTATGATTTTATGCATTGCGCTGCTGCCACATGATTGGCTGATTGGATAACTGCATGATTTACCTTCTGGCTCCCACTTTTATCTATGCTGTCATAGTTAGTCTTGCCAGAGTCCCTGCTTGCACTCATGCACACAATGTACATTGCTCTTAACCATTACATGAGAATGAGCAAATCTAACAATCTCTCTCTCTCTCTCTTTCTCTCTCTCTCCCCATGTCACTCCTGAGATACCAGTGATGCTGACCTCTCCTGCTCTTATTTATTTATTTTATTTCGAACGTGTATAAAATGTATGTAACTATTTATACATACAAAAGAAAGAAAACAAGAAATTAAAAATAAAATAACATAAAGAGCTAAGACATTACAGAACACCGCACATTGTTCGAAAAAGGAGTGGGAAGAAGTACTAAAAAGGAGTGGGCATGATTAAAGTATATCTATCTATCTATCTATCTATCTATCTATCTATCTATCTATCTATTAAACAAAATTCAAATAAACTTAAAATGGAATAAATTATTATTTCACATTCTGTTCTGGAATTCTGAAATAAAATGATAAAGGAATAAAAAGCTCTGAAGAATAAACAAAGCAATAAAATGTGATGCTATGAGGTTTAAAGGACAATATTATTGTACATTACTCTTAATTTCAAAACCATTTTTCATGAATAACTTTTAATTCCTTATAATCAAGCTGAAAAATTATAGTTTATAAATGTATCTGTTTGTAATTGTGTATATATAAACTAATTACATAAAGACAGAATTAAGGTTTAATATCTGTAATTTAAAGACTAATTAAATAAATCAAATTTTATTATTATTATTATTATTATATACTTTTTTAAAACGAAAGCCCCTTATCTCTTGTTTTACTTGTTTTTCTTTTCCATACTTGGTCCCGGTGTTTCCTGTCTCCTGTCGTGTTTCCTTTCATGGCCACCCCGAGTCTCAGCAGAACCCGAATAAGGAGTGAACAGCTTGAAGTGAGGAGGATAAATAAGAGTCACACGCCTCCACTCACTCACTCACTCACTCACTCACTCACTCTGTGGGGGAAAAGAGCAGCAACCAGAACAGAACCGGTGAGAAATATTATCTTTATTATTTAACAGACAGAAACTGAACTTTAGAATAAATAATCTGTACAGGAATGATTGTACTAATACTAATAACAAAAATAATAACAAAATGTTTTAATCTTTTGTGTTTAACATTAAAACCTGAAATTGATTATTAAATCACAGCAGCTGATAAAGTGAATTAACACATAAAAGCTAAAATAAAATAATCATGAAAATAAATGTTCATTTATCAAAGTGACTTCAAATATGTTTATTGTTGTAAGTTTTGAAGGAGCAATGATTATCGAATATACGTTTGAAATTAGATTAAGAAATAGTTTATTGACTGTAATTTGAAATAAATAAGAGTAAATACGTTTGATGATTAACTTTTAAATTGGCTTGATGTATGTATTTTCTTAACTGATCCTACATTATATTTTATATTAATTTGCAACTTTTTGCTGAATAATTAAATTTCAGGTGCATTTTTTTCTTTAGATTTTTTACTTTTTGTGATTTAATTACATTTGTGAATACATTTATTAAATATTTGATTAATGTCCATGTATTTTTGGATGTGTATTTATAAACGAGTGTGTATTGTTTTATGTGTGTGTGTTCAGAAACACAGCTGACACCATGTGTGATGATGAAGAAACCACTGCTCTGGTGTGTGATAATGGCTCTGGACTGGTGAAAGCCGGATTTGCTGGAGACGATGCTCCTCGAGCTGTGTTTCCCTCCATCGTGGGTCGGCCGCGTCATCAGGTCAACAAACACAACACACTGTGAAGCCTTTATTTCATTCCCTATTTCATGCACAAGGCCAATTAGGCATCATTTACGTAGATACCTGAAGGGTCTGAAACCTACAGTCAAGTCCTTGGGTTGTGTCCCAAACCACAGACTTCTGTACATCATTACAGTGTTTACTTTTTCACATTATTGTCCTAAACCCACGGACATTAATTACAGCTATTATCACATACACTTCTGTGAGAGTATTTTATGTCTTGGGAACGTCAGAGGTTTAAGATTCCCGTCTCTGTAGCCACAGTTATCTTCCCTTTGATCCATTATTAACTAGTTTAGAAAGATTACTCTGTGATCATCTTGTGTTCTCCACCACCGATTATCATTGTAAAGGCATTTCGGGTGACAAACACAGACCTGACATTAAGTAGTAAAACGATTAAAATGCCGTATGGTAAATGCAAGTATGTCTGTATTCTTTTGAAAAACAGTGGGAAATATGTTTTAGCCACTGAGAAGCCCCATGTTGGGAAGCCAGTCAGAAGTCTATGTTTTAAACAAAGAGATTCCTTTTACAATTATTTTAATAGGAGCCACCATTTTGTTCTGGGGTGGTCCTAGGGCGGGTCTCCCAAAAAGGGACACAACTTAAAAACTTATGCTTCAGTGTTTTTCCGGGAATAACTCACGCTTTCATTGGCTCTGTGCAAATAAAAGTGTTTTAACACAACTTCTTTCATGTAAGTATATTTTTTGGCTACTTTTGAGGTACAGACTTCAACGACACTACACAGTGTCCTTTTATGAGTAGTAGAGATTGGAATCCCAAATGGCTCGGTATTGGGCAGTATGGTAATGGTGTGTGTTCCCTCTGTAGGGTGTGATGGTGGGTATGGGGCAGAAGGACTCATACGTAGGTGATGAAGCTCAGAGTAAACGAGGTATCCTGACACTGAAGTACCCCATTGAGCATGGCATCATCACCAACTGGGACGACATGGAGAAGATCTGGCACCACACCTTCTACAATGAGCTGAGGGTGGCTCCTGAGGAACATCCCACTCTGCTCACTGAGGCTCCACTCAACCCTAAAGCTAACCGAGAGAAGATGACACAGGTTAGAGAGAGACCAGAATCCGAACTGTTTAAATTGTGCAAAGTTTATAAAAAACTCAAAACTCCAGTAACGTGAATGTATTCTGGGGTTGTGTTTACGGGGTCATAATAATGATAATAAATTATATCATCTTTACACAGATTATGTTTGAGACGTTTAATGTTCCTGCGATGTATGTGGCCATTCAGGCCGTGCTCTCGCTGTACGCCTCTGGCAGAACCACCGGTGAGGATTTTAACTACAAAATCTGCCATTCTTCATTCTGTCACTCTGAGCTCATCAATCTCTCTGAGTCAAGCAGTGTTGTGTCTCAGGCCACCTCTTTAGTGTAAGCTGCTTAAGCTGAATTATTATGTCTTTTGTAGGTATTGTGCTGGACTCCGGTGATGGTGTGACACATTACGTTCCTATTTATGAAGGTTACGCTCTTCCCCATGCTATCATGCGTCTTGATCTAGCTGGTCGAGATCTCACCGATTATCTGATGAAGATCCTGACAGAGCGAGGCTACTCTTTTGTCACCACTGGTATACAACATTATACATAAATCACACATAAGCAATGCTCATCCTAAAGTTAGCATAAAACCCACTGCTAATGTTTGGAGTGGATATTTTTGTCTGAACAGCTGAGCGTGAGATTGTGAGGGACATTAAAGAGAAACTGTGCTATGTTGCTCTGGACTTTGAGAATGAGATGGCAACTGCTGCTTCTTCCTCATCTCTGGAGAAGTCATACGAGTTGCCTGATGGTCAGGTGATCACCATCGGGAATGAGAGGTTCCGCTGCCCAGAGACGCTTTTCCAGCCATCATTCATTGGTGAGTTGCAACAAACACACTCGTGTTTTTTGTTGATAAGCTGAAGGCTGTTTAGTTAAACCCCAGTGTTTGAGATGCTTCCTTGATTGGTGATTCAGCTTGTTTATTTTACAGGTATGGAGTCTGCTGGCATCCATGAGACGACCTACAACAGCATCATGAAGTGCGACATTGATATCCGTAAAGACCTTTATGCTAATAATGTCCTTTCTGGTGGAACAACAATGTACCCTGGTATTGCTGATCGCATGCAGAAGGAAATAACTGCCCTTGCCCCCAGCACCATGAAGATCAAGGTACAAATACATTTTAATCACTTTATCTAGAGTTGATAACCACAAAACTCAAAGAAGCAATTAGAAAAAAAAAAACATAATTTACACTATGTTTAATTGATCTAAAACCTCTCATACCACAAACAACAATAAATTATTAATATACTAATTATTATTTTGCAAGTCAGCCAGCCAGTTTACATTATGCCAAATTATCATGCCAACAACTCAAACCAAGCATCACCAGCTAATAACTAGCTAGTTCTGGCTAACTTGAGCTGTGTCATCACTTAAAAAGCCATGTCTTGTGTTGTGTCCCAAACCGCAGACAAAATGAGGGCAAAAGCCCAACTGTTGCATTTCGAAGGTTGCACTATATGAGAAGTAATTTCAGGGCTTGTCTATGTGGAAACAGGAGCAGTTTATAAATATTAGTAAGCTATCAAGATAGGCAGCTTCATTTGCTAGCCAGAATATGGCTCTTATACTGTATAACATACTACTGTAATCTCATTTGTGCATGTCTGTTTATCGGTTTTGTTAATTGCTAAGTTGTTGTGTGTTTTTCATCCCTCTTTCAGATTATTGCTCCTCCCGAGCGTAAGTATTCAGTGTGGATCGGTGGATCAATTTTGGCATCACTCTCCACCTTCCAGCAGATGTGGATCAGTAAAGAGGAATACGATGAAGCTGGACCTTCCATCGTGCACAGGAAGTGCTTCTAAACTCCACAGAAATCCTGAATTCCACTACCGATAATGCGCTCCTCATCCATTTCCTCCATGATCAGGGAATTGCATTAGACAGAGTACCAAGTTAAAGCTTTGCAGTCACATGCAATTGCCTTTTAAAAGAGTGAACAAAAGTTTCTCAGTGTAAACATCTAATTGTTCAACCCAAGTTAAAAAATTACTTTTATGATGAAAAAGAATTACTTCAATGATTTTTTTCATGCTATGTTTTTGTCATTGTACAGTATGTTTACACCAAAGTGCAATTCGTTTTGTTGTCCGTTAATGTATTTAGATATTTATTGCTTTATAAATAATAAAAGAACAAACTACCCAGGACTTGTGTGTTATCTCTGTGTTTTTAATTGTCTGTTAAGAACACAGTCTGTTTCTGTGTTAATATTTTGAAATGTTGCTGATTAATTCTGTTTTAATTTTTAATTTAATGGAGGAAATTTGAAGTATACAGCCATAGAAAAGACACACAGGACAAATTGTGTTGAGAAAAATGTAAACAACATTTTCTAATTGTTCAGGACAATTATGATCAAGGATATCAAAAGCTGTATTAAGGTCAAGCAACACAATCAAGGACACACGACCCTGATCAAAGGCCAGTCGTGGGTCATTTACTACTTTAACCAGTGCTGTCTCTAACGATGGTCCAACCAATACTGAAGCACAGATGTGTGTGTCAAGTACCAGGGGCAGCGTAAATGAAGCCCTGTACCATGTGTACTGCTTTAAGGATAATCATGTGACTGACACAGGTGATGTGTCCTTTATGGAGCTGAGGTGTCAGTACTGCATATAAGGAAATGAAACTCTCAGCGAATTTGCATATTGGTGCTGAAACCTGTGTTGAAAGTTGATCTGGCTTTGTTCACCAATGGAACCACCCTGAAAAAGTTCTCCAATTCTCATGAATGTTATTCCTATATAAAGAGCCCTCCACAATTATTGGCACCCCTTGTAAAGATGACTAAAAATGTTAGAAAAAAATTTCACCTTTTGGTGAAGTCGCTTCTCACACTGAAAAAAATGAGAAAAAAATCAACCTTTAATTGAAATTAATTTTTCAGAGAAAAACAAATCCTTTACCAAGAAGTAATTATTTTCAACCAAAACACGTGCCACTATTATTGGCACCCCTGCATTTAATACTTTGTACAACCCTCTTTATCAGTAAAACAGCATTGAGTCTCTCCTGTAACATTTTATAAGGTTGGATGCTGCTTCCATCCATCTTCCTCTCTAACGTTCACTCCCTGGAGAACAAAATAGATCATCTGCAGCTGGAATTAACAACAAAATGAGAGGTGAGGAACTGCCGCGCAATAATTCTGACAGAGACACGGCTTAACTCATCAATCCTGGACAATGCTGTTAGCATTGAGGGGCTAGCTACGTTTCATGCCAACAGAAGCTGTGCACTAAGCGGTAAATCCCAAGGGGTGGTTTGTGTATCTACATCAATAACAATTGGTGTAAAAATGCTAAGTTAGTCTCAAGCCATTGCTTACCAAACACTGAGCTTTTGACTGTAAACTGTAGACCATTCTATCTGCCCAGGGAGTTTACTTTAGTTTCTATCAATGCTGTGTCCATGACCCCCAGTGCTAACACAAAGGAGGCTATGAGTGTTCTCTACTGGACTATCAGTGAGTTGCAATCCACTCACACTGAGGGCTTTTTCACTGTGGTTGGGGATTTTAACCAGGCCAACATGACAGTTCTCCCTCATTTTCACCAGCATGTGGATTGTGCAACCAGGGGAGTGAACACATTAGACATGGCCTACACCAACATGA
>JAODLJ010000022.1:1571987-1584871 GCA_027576115.1 Cathorops melanopus
CTGTACCTTTTTTTTTTTTTTTTTTTGGGGAGGGAGGTTGGTGTTTGGGTAGCTGATACAGGCAGCTGCATACCACCACCCCTGGAGGAGTCTTAATGTGGTGTACTATCAGGTTAGTGCATCCAGGCAGAGAAACCTGATGAATGAGAGGTGGCTTCCACAGGGGACCGAGGTGAATTGGGCCACGCTTTTAAGACTTACCTCTAGTCCTTCTCAGGAACCACCATTGTTAGAACCACAGGAACCTCCTCTCTTCACGATTTCAGGAGATTTGAGGTGGTATATTTGAAGTGCATCACCTCTACCTGTTTGCCTGACCTCAAAGGTAATTTCTTGGACTTGCCGTGTGACTTAAAAGGGTCCTTGCCACTTTGCAAATAATTTAGAGCTTGATGTGGGTAGCAAAATGAGCACTTTATCTCCCAGTGCAAATTCCCATAGCCAAGCCTCCCTATTATACAGGTGGGATTTGCTGTTCTTGTGCCTGTAGCAAATTCTCCAGTGTTTGGTGAGTCAGTGTGTGTGGAGTTTTGTGCTCAGGTCAAGAACATACTGAATTTTATTTTTGCTAGTAGAAGGCCCCTCCTCCCAAGGCTACCAAGCCTTGTGGTGTCCTGGATCTCATTAGGGAAAACCTTGTGACCACACAATAATTCAAATGGGGAGACCCTTATGGAAGCTTGCTGGCCTTCTCGTACAGCAAATAAGAGGTTCCAGCCACCTGCCTCAAGGTCTTGCATCCTTGTGAATTAACTTTTATGAATCATGTTTTTAAGCATTTGATTAAATTGTTCGACCAGGCCATCCGTTTGCAGATGTCAAACACTGCCACAAATCAATTTAATCCCCTACCATAGGCAGGGATTAAATGTCCTGCCTTGGACCTAATGCCCTGCATTGGAGTTATGATAAGCCGCATGGATTAAAAGTTCTCTACAGCTCTTTGGGACCAATGATTGGGTGGTTTCTTCTCTTGTCCAAGTTTCCTGCGTCACTAAATATAACTTATCTTTAATCACAGAAAGATACAGGTAGGAGAGTTCAACACTTAGGCTTGGTCTAAAGTGTGCGTCAGGGTTTGTGTCGCAACTGCTGCATTGGGAGCCCTCCCAACTCTCCATGTCCCCCTTACATGGAGCTGATGCAGTCAGCCCTATGACCACATCCCCAGAATGACCCTGCATTGGAATCCTCCCGAGTGCCAATAATAAATGCTTGACGAAGGCTTGAAACCCTGGCCAATTGGTTCCCAAGATTAGTAGATGGATGAAGCACAAACTAACCGCAGCCTCACCACTATGCTTTTTCACCCAAGACATCATCGCTGTGTACACACCTCACCTTCAGCAATTTTGCATTTCCCAATGCCACATATTGAATCAGGCCTTGATGACCTGAGGTCTGATTAGACCCTGAGTCCACCAAGGCCTGATGTGTACCCCCTTGAATACTCATGTGACTCGATGCTCACTCCTACTCTATTGGGGGAGGCCTGAGACTGCATCCTGAAGGGGATGCTAAGCCCAGCCTTCCCACCACACCTGCAGACACTAGTGAGCACGGGGTGGGGGAGTTAGTGGCAGCATTGGCACAGAGGCACAAAGGGGTGAGGGGAAAATGAGGAGGGACACTGGTTTGGGGGCAGGCTTTGGGGAATTTGCTCTCATTTATGCAGTGGATTGATTTGGGGAGGAGCAAGAAGACACCGGAGTAGGGAGAGAGAGAAGGGACAGGGGCACTTGCTCCTGGAAATGCTGCCAGATGGACCACCTCCTCCAACACTACCATCCAGTGGCTCTGGACCCAGGCCGATGCTCCTTCCGGCAGCCAAATGATGAACTGCTGTAGTATCACACTCCTTCTGTCAGAAGCAACTATCAGCAGGCGTCTTGGAGCTGGGCTTCCCCAGGAAGGAGCAGCAATAGTCAGAACACCCACTGTGAGGTTGCTTCGGCAACAGCCTCAAACAGATCCACAAAGGCGTCAGGGTCGTCCTGCAGACCCATCTTGACCAGCAGAATGTGGGATTTGGCCGCAGCATCTGTGGAAGTAACTGCTGGAATACCCACTAGCTGAACCAGACCCCGGATCACCTGCTAGCCCTCTGCCTGGGCCTGGAGCAGAGCTCAGAAGTGCTGCTCCTGCTCTGCACACAGTGTAATGAGGACCTAATGTAAGGTTTCATGGTTGATAAGTTTCTGGAGGATCTCACTTAACTGGCTTACTCCTCACTCCTTGGTTTCAGCACGAAGTGTAGTACTTTAGTAACTTGGGCAATAAGGGCCTGGGAGACAGGCTTGCAATAACACAAGGTGCGCTTATTTTTAGTTTTCTTTTACTTTTTCAGGGACTGTATCTAAGTGTGCACACACATGGTGCTGGTTTGCACAGCGCATGCTCGCTCTCTCTCTCTCTCTCCCCTCTCCAGTTACTGGCTTCTGTCTGCAAGAACACAACACACACATGCATACAAATTGCTAGTAATCAGACACAGGTGAAACTCCTCACATGTTACCTGCTAGTTCTACCTGGCTCCTTGCCACCCACAGCCAAAGCTCGATCACACCCCTGCTGCCATACTCATAACCGTAACTTGCGCATTTTCAAAAATTTAAACACAATCCTCTACCAACCCCCCAACCTGAAAGCCTAAGTGTAATTTCAGTGCTGTTGTAAGTGCTACAATAATGGATTGATAGAATAACACAGTTCTTTGAGATCTGGGCATGAGTTGGTTTAAATGTTTAATTAGTAACACATTCCTGGCTCTGTCATTGTTCTGTGAATCAGTTTCTCTCCCTGGTAGTTTGCACATTGTTCTCCTAATCAAGCAAGCCGAAGTTATCATTGACTTCTAGGACAGTTTGGTCAGAATCTAGTGTTGACTTTCTTTTTGCTAATTAATAATTATTACTCATTGGTCATTAGCTTTGTAGGGATGTGCCAAAAGAAACGTGTACAGATTCAGCTGGAGGGACATCAGACTCTGAGGGACACATCAGCCCAGTGGACCAACAGAAACATGTAAAGAAGGATGAACCTGAGGATGAAGGCTATGTCTGTAAGTTAAGACACAATACAGCCCATTGTCACTAACTTTGCTTAGCCTGGTCAAGTTCAGGGTGGATTTGAAACCTATCCCAGGAATACCATGCACAACCTGAAAAAAGTTCACACACTTATTCAACCCTAGTTATAACAAATCAGCCCCGTATCACTGACTTGTACTCCTGTTTTTTGTTTTGTTTTATATATTTTTAATTTTAGGTGAAGCAATGCCAGGTCCCGTGGGACACATCACAATTGTGGATGAACTGAAATGTATAAAAAAGGAAGAACTTGAAGATGAAGATTATCTCTGTAAGACAACAGGGTGTATTCTGGTCCAGATTGTACCTCAAATTTTATTAGACTAATATTTTTTCCTCTCATTCCTCCACTTTTTTCAAGAGATTTACTTAAGGTGAAATTCCACCAATTGCATTTAAATAATTTCAGGTGGAGAAACATCAGACTCTGTGGAAAATGTAGACCAAAAGGCAGGATTTCAGAGCAAACGTATAAAAGAGGAAGACTTTAAAGATGAAGATTACATCTGTACGACGACAGTTTTGGGTTAAGTATCACTGACACTTTAGCACTCATTCTATGCAGTCTATTCCTATACATCCCCATTATAAAATATACATATGTAGGAAGAGGCGAGTTGAATGTTTTTGGTTGTTGCTCTGTCTGGTGTCATACCTGCTCGAGCCTCTGTGCCACATGTTCAGCATGCAGACTGCCAGACTATCTGATTTATTCCACTTGCCAATTTCACATAATTTTGGAAACACCACAAACTGTTTTTACCTGGAATTGCCATGTCACTGGTGGCAAGAAGTTAGATAATCAGATAAAACAATAATCAGTAAATAAGAAACATCTGTAGCAATGCTTACTTGTTCCAAACTTAGAAAAATATTGGGAGGCAATTGCTTCATTACAGCATTAATGTGAAAGATGTTTCTATAAATCTGTTTTTGTTTTTTCATCATCTGAATTCTCTCAACACAGTCGTGGTCAACTTTTTCAGTCAGTGACTCGGACAGCAATGTAGCTTGATTGACGAGGTTTGCCTTCTCAATAATGATGTTCAGCAGCTCTGGAACTGCTAAAGTTTACAAGGCTGTGACTTGTGACACCCTGTTCATGAGGATAATGGTGTGTGTAGCATAGGTGCATATCGCTATACTGCAGGAGGCTGTCCTTCCATGCTACCAATTTTGTTTGATGCCATTTACGTTTTAATTTTCGAGTGGTCCGTTTTAAGGTGCGAATGTAATCGTTATACCAGGGTCCCAATTTTTCCTCTCTTTTTTTTTTTTTTCTTTTAAGTGGAACTACATGATCTAAAGTACAGTGAAACACTGATAATGCCTGATCAGTTTCTGAGGGGTCTGACGGTGATTGAGTCAAAGTTGATAACTCTGGGAAACTACTGATATAACTTTGTGCATTAGTTGACGTAAATGTAAGAGATGTATTGTTCTACTGGGGCTTAAACACAGGAACTTCTGGTGTAAAGCAGCCATGATGGCCACTACACTGTAGAACCAGCTTTAACCAGCATTACCCCTCAGCTGCTCAGTAGTTGAAATTAGATAAATGTAAAATGCAATGTCCTTTCACTTTTTTGTAAATTGCTCTGGATATGGGTGTCTTCCTCCAGCCCATGGGGCTGTTGTGAGGACCTTGGGGCAGTTTGGAACAGGTGTACTGTTTTCCAGGCACATTGAATGTGAGCCACAGCTGAAGGTCTTCAGACAATGGATCAGACCAGAAACAATGTGCCGTGTGAACCACAGTAACCCACTGATGGTGAATTCCATTGGTATATTGCAATGGGATATTTTGTATTGAGAGGAACTTGACCTGTGAATGTCACTGATTGTATCTGTAAACTTCCACAATTACCTTTTGCCTTGAGACCAGGCACCATGTTTCTCTAGTAGCAATTTTTCTGGTTGTCTTAGCTTCCAAATGACTTTCTTGACTGAAGTCCAAACTGCCTTCAGTGTCGGGGCCTATTGGTTGGTAGGCTATTCTCTGGATAGAGGAAAGATGCAGTCAATTAGGTGGTCCTTTGTTGTTGTCCCGAACACATCAGGTGCCACATTTGCCTTTGCACTAGAAATGCAATGTGGCCAAATACGTCCCAGATCATCTCCAAATGTAGTTTGAGTGATTAGATCACAACGTGCCTTTTGATTTGCAGTTGAACCCAGTCACACCTGTTCTCATTGCTGAATTTGCACTACAATGGCCCTGGGGGAGGGGAAATCTGTTCTGCCTGGGGAGCCATCATAGCTCTAAAGTACAAGCATGATGCAAATTTTGTCATGTGCACACTTGCATGTGTTAACTGTGCATATGCAAAACTGAGTGCGCAGTAATGTGTCTGCAAAATTGAATATACTTTGGAGGCACCCATGCAGACATCTTTGTCTGCGTTGTGTGAAGCCGTATCCATGGAAGTACCATATATGTGGGCCTTAAGGGCCTGCTTTTCATCTGTGTAGGCTATTTGATCTTGTGAATCAGAACACTTAAAGATTCAAACTCCCTCCATGACACACTGAGTTTGTAATAACTTTTTTTTTTTGTTTGTTTTTCTTCTCCAGAAAAAGATGATTCACAGTTACAAGTCTTCTCCTGCTTCTTGTGTTCACTTTCATATACATCTCAAATTTATCTCTGCAAACACCTCACAAGGTGTCACTCCAAGGAATACGATAAACTGATAAAATCAGGAGAGATAATGAATCTGAATCTGATGCCGGCAAGAAGCTCCAGTGTTCAGCAAACAATTTCTGGTTCTCTGCAAAGGCAGAAAGAAGTTTATCAGTGCTTGCACTGTGGGAAGAATTTTACTGATCAGAAAAATTTCAAGAGACACCAGCACATTCACACAGGAGAGAGGCCGTATCGCTGCTCACAGTGTGGGAAGAGTTTCACCCAACACAGTAATCTCCAACAACATCAGCGTATTCATAATGGAGAAAAGCCATATCACTGCTCAGAGTGTGGGAAGACTTTTAAACAACAGATTCATCTCCAGACGCACCAGCGCATTCATACAGGAGAGAGGCCGTATCACTGCTTGCAGTGTGGGAGGAGTTTCGCCTCTCACAGTAATCTCCAGCAACACCAACTTGTTCACACAGGAGAGAAGCCGTATCATTGCTTACAGTGTGGGAAGAGTTTTAATCGACAGAGTACTTTCAAAGCACACCAGTTCATTCACACAGGAGAAAAGCCTCATCAGTGCTCACAGTGTAGGAAGAGTTTTGCCCATCAAAGTAGTCTCCAACGACACCAACGCATTCACCTAGAAGAGAAGCTGTATCACTGCTCAGATTGTGGGAAAAGTTTTATTCAACCGAGTCATCTCCAGACACACCAGGTCATTCACACAGGAGAAAAGCCACATCAGTGCTTGCAGTGTGGAATGAGTTTTGCCCATCCCAGTAATCTTCAACGACACCAACATGTTCACACAGGAGCAAAGCCATTTCACTGTTCAGACTGTGGGAAGAGTTTTATTCAACAAATCGATCTCCAGACACACCAGGTCATTCACACACGAGAGAAGCCGTATCACTGCTCACAGTGTGGGAAGAGTTTTACGCGCCAGAGTACTCTGAAAGCACACCAGCACATTCACACAGGACGGACATGTGAAGTTAGGACCATGCCGTTTTGAAATTTAAATTATATATTTTTTAAAAATCTGCATTTTAATATTCATTTTTTGAATTTTTACTATCCCCTCTGCACTTGACTTATCCATCCATCCATTATCTGTAGCTACTTATTCTGTTCTACAGGGTTACAGGCAAGCTGGATCCTATCCCTGTTGACTACGGGTGAGAGGCGGGGTACGCCCTGGACAAGTCGCCAGGTTATCGCAGGGCTGACACATGGAGGCAAACAACCATTCACATTCACACCTACGGTCAATTTAGAGCCAGTAATTAACGTAACCTGCATGTCTTTGGACTGTGGGGGGAAATCGGAGAACCCGGAGGAAACCCACACAGACCCAGGGAGAACATGCAAGCTCGACACAGAAAGGCCCTCGCCAGCCGCTGGGCTCGAACCCAGAACCTTCTTGCTGTGAGGCGACAGTACAAACCACTACGCCACCGTGCCGCCCATACACTTGATTGAATTTTGTGGTTTTGCAAACAGCAATCTAAAATCTCAAAATAAACTGGCTTAAGGGTGCCCTTTGACCAAGTGAACTAGCATGAGGATGTGTTTTTAGAGAGACTGCAGAGCACTTGTGTATATCACCCTGGAAAAATCTATACAATATATGTTTGTGTGTGTACTTGTATGTCCCCGTAATTCATAGGTCTGTCTTTATTTTATACATTATAGAACAAGCCTAAAGACATTAAATCTATGAAATAACACATTGTGTGGTGGAATTATGCGGTAAACAAAAAGTGTTCAAAAAACAATGTTTGATATTTTAGATGCTTCAAAATGGCATCCATTTACCTTGACACTTTGCACACTACTGGCATTATCTTAACCAGCTTCATGAGGTAGTCACCTGGAATGCTTTTCAATTAACAGGTGTGTCTCATCAAAAGATAATTAGTGCAATTTCTTGCCTTCTTAATGCCTCGAAGATGAAACAGTAAATAGTAGCAATACTGTAAATAACCCTATTCCACAACTGTCGTAATCCATATTATGTCAAGAACCGAAACGACATCCATCATTACTGAAATGTATTTTAATTAAAAAAACAAAACAATTGAGTTAGAAGGTCTATCCAAACTTTTGACTGATACTGTACATTATTTTTATACTATTCAAAAAACATTCAGTAAGCCCTCAGGCTGTGTATATGCAGGGCTCGACATTAACAGCAGTCCGACTGTCTGGGACAATCAAATGTTTGGTCTGGACAAGTCAAATCCGCATCTTCCTGTTCGACGGAACAAGATGAATATTTGTTAAAAACCACAATTTTATAGTAATTATTCAAGAGTTACATCAATAAAATTCCAACAAATCTAGGTCAATCCCCTCAGTGATCCGATCGTGCTACCGTTTACGAAATTCCGGGGAAGCCGAGTACAGCAGGGGTATGTGTAAAAAGAACCACATCGTAATATCTACTTATAGATTACTGGACTCTGAATTCATCGAAAATGGAAAATCAAATACCTCAATAAAATAAACATCTGTGGTGAATCTTCATTCCATTCGGACATTCATTGTATTTTTATTTTGTATGGTTTACATTAACAAATCACAAATGTCATAAAATATTTTGTGGGAATTTTACGACGGTGCCGAACTCACTTACGGTTTGCTTTCATTCACAACGTGATTCTGTCCCCCTTATCATGTTTTCTTTCAGTTTCATTTCAATAAATTAACTTATACTTCAAGTTTTACTGGATTAATCAAGATTTAACTTTATTTCCTCCAGAAGCTTTGAATTTAGGCGAGTCTAACTCTTAAAACTGCGGATCAGGTAATGGGTTAGAACAACACAAGCAACATAATGGGGCTTTGGATAGTTTTTGTCTAATGTTGAGTTAAAATTTGAGTTTTATTGAAGAATTATAAATCATTAAAGCATAAAGATGATCATAACTATACATGCTTTTTGGTAAACTTTGTTAATCACTTTCCTTTCATTGAACTAGTAAATACATAGTAATAAAAAGGTCATGGTCAGGACAAGTGAAAAATCTTCCTGCTTGCCCGACTGGACAAGTGGATTAAAAAGTTAATGCCAAGCCCTGGTATGTGGGTGGGGTCATCCTGGAAGAGACCACTCCCATCAGGATCATAGGACAAAGATGATCCGTCGGTATATGTAATGTTCACCAATTACAAGGCCATTTGCCCTCCCACACAGTCTCCAGGATAATTAGTTAGATTTGTACATACAGAGCTGAGCAATCCCAATTATTTTGCTTTTATATTTTGCTTGATGGACAAAGTGATGTCCATCAAGTACACTTATTATAACACAGAACCACACCTGGGCTGTTCTCAGATTGGTCTGACCAGTAATGAAGTTATTGTTTAACAATATTTGTCTTGTATTTCACAACCTTTTACACTGCATTGCATGTTTATTATTTAACATTTATTTGGTATAAATGGTTCTTTTTCACAATATATTACCTGGGACTTTAACAACTACAGCCATAGCCTACAGTCTAACTGTTCTTACCTGTTGGTCTTGCTGGGGTTGTACTCATAAGAGCCTCGTATTGCTTTTTGCATTCTCTCGGAGTTTATTCTCCACAGCTTCAAAGAGTGGTCCATTCCACAGGACATGATCTTCTCCCCAAGTAGGTCAAAGTCCTATAATCCACAGGATTTTAATCTTTAGACCTCAGAAATATTATGTTCCAATTCTTTCACCCTTAGTTTTTTTTTATAACATTTAATACTTAAATAATATTGGCTGGCATTGAGTGGTATATCAGACATATTCCATTCAACTAGCATTATACTGAATGAGTCGAAGACAAGTTCAGTATCATGCTAGCTGAATAGAATATATCTGATATACCACAAAAAAAAGCCATATTATTATACATTCAAAATTCTCTCAAAATCTTCCATATTTAACTTCATGGCCATGTTTGCTTACAAATCATCACAGTCACTCGCTAGCACGGAAGTTATGCATGTAAAATGGCGTTTTCAGTTCACTGTGATAGTTTACTGCAGGCGCTGGCAGCAAACAAAAATACGTCTGCGCATGTGCAGCAGAAAACTCTCTCACTGAATGTTCGCATCAGCTACGACGTGTGACATGTCTCGACAACCATGCAAGATCGTAAACCATATTCAACGCTCATTCTCCATTGGGTAGAGTGGCGTAATACAAGTAGGATAAGCGATATGCTAACAATATTGCATGCTATCAAACCAAATGAATGAAACCCACTCGAAGGGAATGGAATATATATGTTTTTATTTTTTTCGCGGTCCGGTTTCCATCAAATCCTGAGCTCTGATTGGCTGGCGAGCAGGTCCGTATCCTATGATACGGACTCTGGTTACGGACCTCTGGCGACTCTCTCATTCACAACAACAAACATAATAGCAATTTTTGTCAACATTTATCTTTTTTATAAGATTTATTTATAAGATTTATCATCAAAAATCTTATAAATTTTTGCCAGCATTTCTCAGGGGAATAGCATTAATTTTACAGCATGGATAGCGATAACGACAGTCTTCACAGGAAAGCGAGTTTTACTACCCTGAGGAAGAAGAAATAAAAGAAAACATTTCAGGAGAAAGCTAAAAACCTGTTATTTGCTAAAACCGAACAAAAACATGGCTGAATCCTGAATGACTCCTATTTGTATAAATAGGGGACGACATAGACGGCAAAATGTAGTTTTTTCCTGCCATGGAAGTGCACTTGTATAGCGAGGAGGAAGCCATTTGCATTACAGCCGTGAATGAGCATTCAAAATGGCGGCTCGCCTCGGTTTTCCCTTTCAGGTGCTCTCGTTTTCTTTTAGAATTTGGTAAAGAAAAAAAAATTATATTTATCAGCTTAAGGTCGGTCCGTATGGTGAAATACCGTGACCTCGGCCTAGAGGCCTCGGTCTGTACTTTCAAGACCTCGGTCACTCTATTTCATGATACAGACCTCCCAGCTGGTAAATAACGTATATTTATCTTGTGCAGTGTAAGTTTTTGTACCCCCTCTCCGAGGGTTGGGGGCGATACTGGTTTACCTCTGTCCGTCCATATCTCCGTATTTCCATCCATCCGAAACGCCCCTTTTTCTCAGCAACTATAAATCATAGCCACTTGGTACCGAGCTTCAGCTTGGGGTTCTGTACCATGTATACCATTTTCAGGTCTGCTGCACATTGACTTCCTGTTTACTGACTGAATGTATTTATGAAACGTATAGCGTGGATTTGCAAAATTTTCGTAACCATTTTTCTCAGCACCTACAAATCACAACTGCTTGATATTTTTGATATCGAGCTTCAGCTTGGGGTTCTGTACAGTGTATGCCGTTTTCAGGTCTGTCGCACATCGACTTCCTGTTTACCGACTGGATGTATTTACGAAACGTATAGCGTGGATTTACAAAATTTTCGTAACCATTTTTCTCAGCAACTACAAATCACACCTGCTTGATATTTGGTACAGAGCTTCAGCTTGGGGTTCTATACCGTGTATACAGTTTTCAGGTCTGTCCCACATCGACTTCTTGTTTACCGACTGAATGTATTTACGAAACATCTAGGGTGGATTTTGACGCTATTTCAAAATGACAGTTTACCAGGATGCTGTTTGAAATCCCTGGGGGGAACACCGCTCTTTACTTGTTTCAGGGTTAATTATTTGTTGAAGTCAACATTCATAAGTGTCCTACTCCTTTGATTGATTATGTTCTGATGTAAGCGAGAGTGGGGATATGTAAGTGAGCAATAGCTCACAATTGATCGTTTCTTCCCTTGTGATCTGGAAGGAATTATGACTTTTTTTTTTTTTTTTTAATAAACATTGTTTTGATGTTCAGTCTCTTGAGGCTTTATGTTTAAGTGTGATTTCATGTAATCATCAGTAGGAGCTGGCGGTTTTTGTCTGGCGTCCTTTTGCATTCTGAGTAGCACGAGTGCAGTCGGCTAGTCGTAAGCCGAGACTCGGACTAAAAGTGTACTGTGCTACCGCTGTGGATCGTTGGACCATTAGTCTTGACAATAGATTGCTATGAATAACAGCACAAGAGCCTCATGACTGGATTAAACAGGTAATATGGTTTAATATTCTGTAAGGAAGATGAATGTCTAGGCGTCTGTAGCACCTCCGGCTGCGTCCCAGAGGACTCGCTGGCCAGCATGACTGGTCCACAGGCTCGCTTTTCTCAAAAACGCTGCCGTTTTCAGTCCTCTCGGTAATCACTGCTAATTACAGCCCGTTTCCGAAGCACTGCCTGCACTTCATGTTCTAACGGGAAATGTGTGTTTGTATGACGTGTGTTTTATATCGACATCATCAAAAACCGTGTTAGAAGGTTTGAGGAAATGACGTTGCGGAGAGAAAACGGCGTTTATATCTCCTCAGTTTGCCTTGAGGATTTAGTATCCTTGATCTTGGAGTGCTTCTGGCTTTCAAATGGTGTAAGGTATCGAACTGAGTAAAGTAGATTTTATGATAACGTTATCAATGTACAGTGTGGCAACACGTCTTTCCTGAAACCTATGAGCGCACACACGCGCACGCACCCCTTTTCACTGTAAAATATGACCCAGACCCCCTCTGAACATAATCCAACTATTCAGTTATTAGGCTCATTATTTAACTCTGCATGCACGGTGATGTGTTCTGGGGTTTTTTCTTCCTAAATTTTCTGCCAACAGAACCAAGTTGACGTGTTTATAGGTGACTTGGCTTTGAGCTTGATTTAAACCCGTTTAGTTCAAGGAACCAGTCAAATAACGATCCAGAAGGCTAATAAATCAAAAGCACTCAGTAATAAAATACACTAACTTGGGATATGAAGTTTTAAAAAATAAATCACTGACTCCTTGGCTGGGCTTCACAGACCTGTGAGTGTGTCTGCACTCCACTTTGAGAACCACTGAGGTGAACACGCAGCTTAAAGGAGATGCGCAGAGCCATGGCCTCACTTCTCGACCTCAAGAATGGCACAGGAATAGTTTTAAGCGTTAACGATAAATCTAATATCGTAATTTTTACAATTAAAGTGATTTATATAGGTAGCGGTCTGAGTGAATGATCTTAACATCCGTAACGTCACAGCAGGAAGTCTATCGGTCTCATCGCCATTTCCGCTATACTAAAACACAGAGCTGACTGCA
>JAODLJ010000022.1:1624104-1636158 GCA_027576115.1 Cathorops melanopus
TCAGATAAGTTAACGTTATTCATGTTAGCGTAACTCCGTGTTTACATGCTAACTAACAGTGTCCAAGTTAACTAGCTCTGTGTTAACGTTAGCTGTGGACAAGGCTACAGCAACTTGGCAGGCAAATCCATAGAAAGTCATTTGACTAACCAGACTGCATAGCTATTGTAACGTTATCACTGGCTTTAAAACCACAGACAACTACATTGCCAGCTTTTTCTTGGAATAAAATGTTTACATACCTTCGATATGCTTCCGCCGGTTGGACGTAGAGTTTTTGTAGGCTGTGATGTGGTTCATTTTAGGCAAACAAAGCAAACATTTAAGACAAAACAAATCTTTAATCCTTTTAGAAAACTAAAACATGGGTTCTTGGTATGACCATGGGTGCGCGTTTTCCCCAGAAGAACTGCCTCCTTCCATTCTGCCATCAACTGATCGTCTTTAAATAATGCTGCTGAGAAATCATTGATCTTGATTTTATACAGTCTATGTATGTGATCTGACCCTGGTGATTACTGATAGGCTGTCTCAGTGTCACCTGTGAAAAAACAATCACGTTTTAGAAAGGGAAAAAAAAAAGCATCCAATTTAAAAGCTGTTTCATAGTATCGAGTCACGAGGACCTTGATAGAAATGTAGTGGAGTGAAAAGTATGATATTTGTCTTTCAAATGTAGTGAAGTTAGTCATAAGTTTAAAAAAAATAAAAAATACTCAAAGTACAGATACTCAAAGTGTACTTAAGTACAGTACTCAAGTAAATGTACTTCGTTAATCTCCATCTCTGATTATTACCATTGTGTAACATCGCCTTCCCTTTATTAACACTTTTTTTAATCATATGGAAACTGAGGATATTAATGGTTGGTGTTTTGCAATTGCAATTTTTGTCCATTCTTGCTTGATTCAGAGCTTCAGCTGCTCAACAGTCCGTGGTTGCCATTGTCCGATTCTTCTCTTCATGATGCACCATACATTCTCAATAGGAGACAGATGTGGACTGGTAGCAGGCCAGTCAAGCACACACACTCTGTGTCTACGAAGCCACGCTGTTGTCAGTGCAGAATGAGGCCTGGTATTGTCTTGCTCAAATAAGCAGACATTGCCCTGATTTAATACGTCTCTCTAAAATCCCAATATATCAATGGTACCTTCACATACACGACTCACAGATCACATCACAGATGCTGGCTTTTTCACCTTTCTCTGATGATAAATTGGATGGTCGTGTTCACCTTTGGCACTGAGAACTTGACGTCCAGTTTTCCTGAAAACAAGCTGAAATATGGACTCATCTGACCACAGCACACGTTTCCACTGTCTTTCGGTCCATCTGAGATGAATTCAGGCCCAGAGAAATCGGTGGTGATTAATTGCTTCCTCCTTGTGTAATACAGTTTCAGGTTGCAATTCTGGTTGCAGCGGCAGACTGTATTACAACAGTTTCCTGAAGTACTCCCGAGCCCACATGGCTATATTTCTCACATTAGCTAGACCTAAAAATCTTGTACTGAGATGTTCTTTTTGAACTGACTAATAATTCTCTCATGAATTTTGACACAAATGAGTGAGCCACGACCCATCCTTTGATGCATTACATTAATGGTATTTAGCAGACGCTCTTATCCAGAGCGATGTACAACACACCCAGTGCAGCCTGGGGAGCAGTTAGGTGCCTTGCTTAAGGACACTTCAGCCATTACTGCTGGTCTAGGGAATTGAACCGGCGACCTTTTGGTCCCAAAGCTGCTTCTCTAACCATTTTAGGCACTTGAATATCCTATTAACTTTTCAGTCTTATTTTGCTTCTGTGGCAACTTTTCTTGTGTGTTGCAGGTATCAAACTCTCCTAACTTCATTTATATTTACAAAATACAAATAAGTTGGTCAGTGAAACTTTTGAAAATCTTTTGTTTTTTTTTTTTGTACTTTTGTCAGTTAAATAAAGGCTCATGTGAAATAGCAAATTAGATCTTTTGTTTTTATTGCATTTTGGAATATATCCCAATTTTTCTGGGAATGGGGTTAATACATTAATTTATGAATGATTATAATTACAGTAAACAAGTAAATACAGTAAAGAATTAGAGATTTTATTTTACTGAAAAGCTGTTACTGCCAAATATTTTCTAAGTCATTCTGAATCACATCTTTCTGAATCATGTATTGTTTATTCTCCATTACTTTTCTATCATGTGTTGCGTTGATTTTACAAGTCATCTTGAATCATGGATTGTTCATTATGAATCGTGGATTCCTGTATCGATCGTGTCTACATGTTTGGTCGATACGAAGTATGAGAGGCATTGGTGTATTGCCCAATAGAAAATATTGGTGAGGTATGGTGAGACATGTTAACGAATGAAGAGATAACTGCCTTATTTAAAAAAAAAAAAAAAAGGCATAAACTGTGACATTTGGAACTGTATGAAATGAGAAACCCTGTGATTGATTGGGAGATTACTCTGCAGACTGACTCAGCTTTTGTTGTTTGAGTCAATAAAAGTCTGTTTTTTTCTGCAATGCCTTCGCCTTTGACTCTCTTTTGTGAGCAACTTTCTACGACAGATTCAGTAATGCTGGTCTACCACACGATGGTGTCCCAGTCAACTAATAATTCTATGACTTTTCAATATCATAATTTCCTGGTCAAATATAAATCAATGCCCAATCAATTATGATTAGGGCAACTATTAATCAATGTTATTCCAACATCTCTGTCATTAACATTACTGTGCTGTTGGGTTTCATCAGTATTGTAATGATGATACAACATTTTATTTAGCATTGAGGTTCTTGTCTCAACCATCATGATGCTTCGGATAGAAAATCAATACAGTAATTTTTTTTTTTTTTTTTCCTTTCAATGATGTTTTGCTATCTGGAGATGCACTTGTGCTCCAGCAGGTGGCGCTGTGAACATGAATTCCTCTGTAATCTCATAACAGAAGAAGATGAGCTCCAGGATATTTTTGTGTTCCTGTGCTGGGTGAACTGCAGTTTCTCACTGAGATGATAATCTTTACCTTAAACTAGTCCTAAATGTATTAGACAGTCTGATTGGATGGATTTGAAAACAAAAGCTTGTTATTGTCTTTCTCTGTGATGATGTTTACTGCGTTCTGCTAAAACCTAAGGTAAGTTAAGTTAAAGCTGTTTCGTTAACAGATAGTGGCTGAGTCCCAAATGGCTCTCTCCTCCCTTCAAAGTCTGAATACAGAGAGAATGATCCAGTGGCGTATTCATCCTGTGAGAAAAGAGCTAATGGTGAACACATACATCCAACATTATTACAGAATATAATAAACCACATGCTCAGTGTCGATGTGGTTTAAATGTCGGAGTGGTGGGGTTTTCTTTGTTTGTTTTTACTGATTGAGTTGGGGTTCAAATGTATCTGTGTTTTGCATTTAGATAATTGACACTCAATGTGATTAAAGGAAGAGGAACTTATTCAACATTTCTCCATGTATGGGAATAAGAATGTATAAATATACAATTTTAATGTACGTACAAAAGACCATGTTTCAATTTATTTAAACTCAGGAAGCAGAATAAAGCTATTTTGTTGCTGCGTTTTTGTGGTAAATGAAAACTTTGTAACTGGAATTTAACTTGGCGTTTGTTTTGTTTATTCAAGGATCTAGCTTTCTGAACACCTACATAAAGTCTTTTTATAAAACTAGACTGCATAAAATTACAGAACTAATCAGGTGACACTTAAGGGTCGAGCCATGTGCAATCACAGAAGGCCTTGTGACTAACCATCTCAGATTTGCTCCGTTCCTTCGGAAAATATCACTATTCCCACTAACTCGTGTGCAAAATTTCAGGCTTATAGGTGCATTCATTTCTGAGACCTAGAGGTTTTAAATAAAGAGGTGTTTCTATGAGGTTGAGGAGGCGAGGAACTTGGGTTAGCTCCCAAGTTAAATCCTGATGTCTCTGGAAGTAAGTCCTTGCTGTCAACCTCTAGAATTACATCCTTGCGAGCATAAGGCCCATGTCGATTTACCCTGGTGTTGGGGTAGGAGATTCCATTACTGTCTGACTCTGGTGCAACCCCAACAGATCATCTTATCTGCGGGATGTGTTGATAGGTCTGCAACTACCTTTGCTACGGTCGGGATCACTGTGGTGCATGATTGATCCATCCGACTGCATGCACCCTATCAGGGACTGGACAGTGCAAAATTTCCTTACAATTTAATGCAGAGAAGAAGGAAGTTCTGATTGTTTCTCCTGAAAACGCTGCCCATATGATCATGAACAGATCTCTTCTTTCTCCACACTCTTGCCTTTCTGTCATTTTGGGAGAGGTTAACCTTGGTTGCAGAACTTTTGTGGCTTATCTCTGTATTTCTTTGCAATTTCCAGATAGGTCTTCTGATTAGTGGTTTGCATTTTGGGGTATGGCTTCTATATTTCTGCTCTCAAAGTCTTTTTTGAATGGTGTTTTGTGTTGCCTTCACCCCTGCCCTCTGGAAGTTGTTGATGTCACTGTCATTTATGAGTTTTTCTTCACAAATCTCACATTTCATCAACTGCTTTTGTTTCCTGACCTGTATTTTGTCTGGTTGTTGGGCATACCAGTGGATTCTTTCAGGACATTCCAAATTTTAAATTTTCCATCTTTTCTCAGCTTCAAAATGGCTTCGTTTTCTCCCAAAGACAACTCTCTGGTCTTCATGTTGGTTTATCTTTTTAACAACAAATACATGCATCACAGGCAAAACTTTGGCCTCAAACCAAGATAAGTCATTCAGCGCTATTAAAGGTCATAGGCAAGGGTTGGAGGTGAAACGTAGAATATCAACTTTATTGTCTAGAACAACAACCCAAAAAGTGAATTCAATCTTCCTGGTTTCTAATTTGCACCCTAAAATTGAATAAAGCGGTTAAAATATACTGTTTTGCTCAATTTCCGAAGGTTTGTTTACATCTCACTTATGCGCACTTTCACCGCAAGGGGACCATCATTGCGACGTCATTTAAGCCAAACAGACTGGGAGCAGTTCTGTGTTTACCTGCAAACCGAGCACATGTGTACGGACTTTGGTCGTGAGAGGTTGTGTAGAATGTCTGATAGCGATTTTGAAGTAGGAACTCTCCAAATTGAATATCGAGAGGTGAAACCATATACGTATGAACCTATGGCCGTTGCGAAGCAATCGGTGAATGTGGCTCACTGGTTTGACCGTGCGGCCTCGGAATCGGACAGCGACTCGGCCGACTCTGATCGCGGTGACCCCGGACCTCAACAAGACTCGCGCCCAAACGATTTATCCTGGTAGTTATGATAAATTCTTACTTTCGTCATAATACTAAATAAGAGCCCTTTTGAATAATAATTAAACCGCCCTCCCTAGTGGACATAGGGAACGATTACCCGACAGTGCGCCGGTAGGCCACATTAGCCTGCCATCCACGGCATTATACTATTTATAGCCTACTTTTTTTTAAAGATTTTTTTGAGCTTTTTTCACCTTTTTATTGGATAGGACAGTGTAGAGACAGGAAATGAGCAGGAGAGACGGGGAGGGATCGGGAAATGACCTCGGGTCAGAATTGAACCCGATCCCTGGATTTATGGTATGGCGCCTTAGCCAGCTGAGCCACGATGCCTCCTTATAGCCTACTCTAAGTGAGGAAATATCCCTTTGTCTCATTTCCACAATGATTGTACAGGATCCCTCAGAATTCTTGTCAATTGCAAGCAAAAGTAAAAATGTTTACCCCCAATCTTCCCCTTTTTGCTTGAGCGTTGCTGCTCCGTTTCTTTTTTGACTGCTTGATTTTGTTTCACACACACAATCCACTCTCTCCTCCTCATCTCCTCTTTCGGAAAAAGCCAACCCACTTGCTCCGCCTCTTCTTTTTTTTGGAAAAAGCCAACCCTCTCACTCCGCCTCTTCTCCTCTTCTGGAAAAAGCCATTCCACTCTCTCCGCCTCTTCTCCTCCCTCGGAAAAAGGTAAAAACTTCTTCCTGAACCGGTCCTGCTGTTACAGTTCACTGCACAACAATAAGGCATGGGGTTTTTCTTTGGAAATTCCTGAACGCACATCTGCACTCAAGCTGAACGGCAATGTACGTAAACGGAAGTGGACTCAACTCAAGCGGTTTGTTTGGCTTAAATGACATCATGTGCCGAGTGGTCACGAAAATAGCTGAACAGAAATTTGCCACGATCCGCGCTAACTTATTTTAATTATTACTTATACTTCTGGTCCTGAGAAGACATTTACAGAGGGTTTAACGTATAAAGTTTCAAATGTGCATAAAACCGTTGCCTAGGAGCTTTAAGGGTGCATTTCGCAAGGCATGTACACAAAACTACACCCCTGGATTCTATGGTGCCCTGTTGAGTTCATGTCCGCTTAGCATGCTAACTGATTAGCAAGGACCATTACGACACCAGTTTCAAGAAATAAGGTAAGCTTATTTCTTGTTGACTCATTAAGGGCATTACCTTACCTGGCACTCTAAGTGATAAAAATGATTAGTTATGTGAAGCCACCTTTCAAACAATGCAAAGTTTTATACAGACCGAGTTTACGTAACTGTTCAGTATTAGCAATGTCACTACTTCTGCTTCTGGTTTCATCCCCTTCACCAGTAATAAATTACTCCATCTTAGAAAAGCGCTGCTAATGGTTTTAGTGTGTTTCTTTTCATTATGTTTTTCAAATTTGCCAGTTTCAGCCATGTTTTTTCACAAGCCACTGTTTTGTAAACAGGTTTTCACATTGTACACATTTCACTACAGTCATCTGCTAAGGCCATGGTTCAGTTCTACAGATTCATTGGGGTGTATACATTTAAAAAAATAATAATAATAATAATAAATCACCCTTCACAGATCTCAGATGTTAGGTTACGACACCTCACCCCGAATTTAAGATGCCTCACTGGTCTTAAAAGCAATGCTTACTGTTTCACATGTCTCGTTCAGTGTGTAAGATGGCTTGCTCGGAGTTTAAGGAGCCTCGTTCTGAATACAAGATGCCGAGCTCAGAACTAAAGAGACCTCACTTAGTGTTCACTCAGCTGACGAGGCATACTGAGAACTGTCTCTCTCCATCAGCATTTAACACACACACACACTTACCATGCGAACAGGGCAGTACACGCAGCTTCTCGCCCTCCTCATACTCATCCAGACAGATTGCACACACGTCATAGTCGTCACCTGTAAAACACAAAGACAGATGCACACACAGCATAACCATCACACTGTGTTACTGTGTTGATGCGGTGATTGTGCTGTTAACCTTTCGTTACAAAAGGTGCACATATAAATATCTATGTTTGTCTATATACCTTTTTAGCGGAGTTCCCAGCGGAGCACCATACCGAAGAAAGAATAGTAAACCCATCGAGTCGATTTTTTGTGGTTTGTCCATGTACGACCAGTCATACACACACCGCCTAGTGGCCAGTGTTAATATTACCAGTCATACACACACCGCCTAGTGGCCAGTGTTAGTAATTACCAGTCATACACACACCGCCTAGTGGCCAGTGTTAGTAATTACCAGTCATACACACACCGCCTAGTGGCCAATTTTACACATTACACACACCGCCTAGTGGCCAGTGTTAGTAATTACCAGTCATACACACACCGCCTAGTGGCCAGTGTTTGCCGGTAAAGAAATAAAAGAGGCTGACTATGATATAAGAAAATTCTACAACCCAGAAACAGATAGGAGCTCCACTTTTTGGCAGTGTCTAAATCTATATATCATCCCTTTATAGTTACATTTAATGTTGCGGAACTCTTTTTCAGGATGGAAAACGTTTACAAAGACTGTTACAAAGTGTTGAAACTGGAGACTCCTTACATAAAGGCTAAATAAATACCTAATTAGAGAAAAAAGTCAGCATAGCAGTAATTGGATAAACATGGTATAATTAATGTAAAAAATAAAGCATAGATACTGTACAATAGACAAACTGATGTATGATCATTTATAAGTCTTCATTTGACAATCACATATTCAAGTGTTTTATTCCTGATACTTGAAGTGTTTTGGGTTTTTTTAATTTCAGTTTCATTCCACTTGCTCCATAATCATGCATACATCTTATGTTTGTTTACTCCTTGCAGTACCGTCGTGTTTTTAAAACCTTGCCTTGAAATAAAGCCAGTGGAACAGTGGCTTGTTAGTGATGTACATGGTGCATATTTTTTTATTATTCTATCCACATTCACTGGATATGAGCAGTCGTGTGCTCTGATTGGCTACTCGACTACAAGGATATCAGCTTATATACCGTGAGTAGAGAAAAACAAAATGGCAGAGCGTATCAAATCAGATATATTACTTTATCAAGTACTTAAAAGAAACCGAAATAACGAAAAGAATATATAGTTTATTCCCCCCAATGTCTCCTGTTCCACACTCCAGCCCAGTCAGTGGCAGTAATGCATCTTTAAGTTGGTTTGTCAACCGCCAAAAAACCCTGAAGAAGAAAATGGCGGCGCGTGTTGCTGAACCAACCGAGGATTAAATAAAAACTACTCGGAAAAAAAAAAGCAACAAAAGATGGAATGATATTATTTGATGGTAAGAACGTATCTTTTTTTATTTTTCAAGAATTATTCTCATTGTAGTATTTTTCACAAATTGCTACTGTCGTTTTGCCGGTTTGTTTACATTCTAAGAGGAAATGATTTTGTCGGACGCTTTGTATCAAGTTTTTATTTATCGAATTTGCAAAAAATAAAAATGCTGTTTCTCAAAACTCAGTGAATGTGGATAGAATAAAAGTCATTCCACTCAATCTCGTCGTACACGGAGTATAGCCAACTCGATGCTACGCGCCTCATCAGCTATCAGCTCATGTACGACGAGATTTCATGGAATAACTGAATTATTATAGTAATAGTATTTGCTTTTTTTCTCCAGGTCACTGGTTTAGGAGTAAAGGGAATTCCTCCATATTCGTTCTCTGGCTGAAACTGAAACTGCAGAACATCTCTGGATATAGTGAATTACACAAGGACTGTACTAATTATGTTCACTCATCTGTTCAGCACTGATATGTTAATCTAATAATGATCTAAGTTCTCAGTAAGGGATTGAATTAAGCAGCTTTTTTTTTTTGTTCACCTAGAACTATCCAAAGTCATCACATCATAATTATCTTTAAAAGGTAAATAAAGTCTTAATGACTTAATAAGATGGCAAAAAAATGCTTGAGATAAATTTGTGAATAATAACTTTATTATTATTAGTGAATGTAATGATAACTAACATGTTTACATTAGTTATTTTGATTAAAAAAATCCTGATGATGTTTTACAAAGTGATTATTATCATGTGTATCTCAAATTATAGCCCAAAATGTTTAGACCCTGCAATAATGGAATACAATAATGTTCTCATATTTTACATTTTAGTCATCGGGTCAGGATAGTGGTGATATCCCGGGAATACTGGGAATGAGGCAGGAATACCGCGTGGATGGGACACTGGTGCACATTCAGACACTCATTCAGGATGAATGGTTCCCACTGACAAGCATGTTTTTTTGGGTGGTGGGAGAAAACCAGAGGAAACCATGGACACAGGGAGAAAATGCACAGATAGTAACCCAAGCTCAGGAACGAACCAGGGACCCTGGAGCTGTGAGATTGCAGTGCTATCTGCAGCACCACCATGCCTCCTCCATTTTGTTTTTAATTTTTTTTCTGATTATCTAATGAAAGACATCCAGGGTATTTAAAAAACAGCGGATGGACACATGCATCAGCTGTAATCGTTGTTTGTTGATTTGTGAAATAATTTTAATTGAAGAAGCAAGAAAATCCAATCTTTCAAGTCGCAGTTCATATGTGTGAGCTTATATTTATATGTGTGTTTGGGATATAGAGGAGAGCGAAAATCTCACACACAGTCTCGTTCTGACCCTTTCTACAATCCTGGTAATAGAACACGAGGCAAACATTAAAGGTGACATATCTGAACGCTTCTTCATCCCAGAGATGTTGCATCATCTCGAAGCCCATTTCCACCACTTGGGGAAAAAAATGATGTCACATAGTATGTCATAATAATGATGTGCTCTTTCGTAATTCTCAAATTTATGACTTGATATCTCATTATTATGAGATGGTAAGTCATTATTATGAAAACTTAACCATAACTGTGAGATACTAAGTCATAATGAGATACTAATTGATAATTATGAGATACTATCTCACATTTCATTATTATGAGAGAGCAAGTCATAATTCTGAGAAGCTTATCTCATTACTATGAGATAATCATTGTTTTTATAATAATCATAATTGTGGAATACTAAGTCATCATGAGATTCTAAGTCATAATTATGAGTGTCTCATACTGCATTATTATGCGATAAGTCATAATTCTGAGAGACGAAGTCATTATTGCGAGATAGGATCTCACTGGTATGAGATAGCAAGTCATAATTATGAGAATTATCTCATGATGACGTCATTATAATAAAAACTTGTCATAATAATAAGATACTTTCTCATGTTTCATTGTTATGAGATAGCAAGTCACAATTCTGAGATAGTAAGTCATTATTATAAGATTGAAAATCATGAGATAGGATCTCATTGTTAGCAGTTAGCAAGTCAATTCGAAGAAAATTCTCATAATTGTGAGATACTAAGTCATAATTATGACAGTTTCTCATATTTCATTATTTTGAGATAGGATCTCATTGTTATGAGACAGCAAATCATAATGATGAGTAATCATTATTACGAGATAAGTCGTCCATCCATTCTCTGTAATTTGCCTAACCTGCATGTCTTTGGACTGTGGGGGGAAACCAGAGCACCCGGAGGAAACCCACGCAGACAACATGCAAACTCCACACAGAAAGGCCCTCACCGGCCACGGGGCTCGAACCCGGACCTTCTTGCTGTGAGGCGACAGTGCTAACCACTACACCACATTGTTTGTTATTTCTATACTTTTCTGGCTTTGATTAGATTTTTTTCTTTTTATTTGGGTCTCTGTCCTGTACAGCTCTGTTATTTTTTGTTTTCTTGTCTTTGAATTGCTTTGTTGCTGATGTATAACATTTTATAGAGCATTGTACAATAGTAACTTAATATTTAAGTGTTTATATCGATAATATATTTATTTCTAGCAAGTAAACTAGTCTAATATTCATGAAAAATATTATCAGGGAACTTTTGACCCAATTACAGCACATGATTGAGCTCAGTCACAGGTTTATAATGTTTTCCTTCCTTTCTGCGTTGTATTCATGTCTGATATTTGATTGGCTGCTACAGGGGGCGTGGCTCGCAGCGGGAAGCTCATTGGTCCAAATCCTGTCAGTGTCCAAAATAATCCGGAAGTGAATTATTATTGTTGTTGTTGTGGTTTTACTTGGAAAGGGCGACATGGAAGCAGGTCATACTTCAAATGTAGCTTCGTCAGAGACGAAAGACTTCGGCAAAGCTCTGTGCATCATAACAGGAGCATCTAAAGGTTTTGGGAAATGTCTGGCTAAAGAAATAGCGGCTCTGTTCAAAGCAGGCTCAGTGCTCATCTTGGTTGCCAGATCCGCTGATAAGCTGCAGGAGCTGGAGGGAGATTTATCCTCGGGTAGAGACGGTCTGATTATCCGCTGTGTTGTTGCAGATCTGGGGCAGAAAGATGGAGTGGAAAGCGTTATAAGAGAAGCCAGAGAGGCTCCAAGCTCTGATATCAACAGCCTCTTCCTCTTTAATAATGCAGGTGAGCAGAAAGCATAGATTATTAGTTTCATGTTGTCTTGCCTGTGGTCCACTGACTTTTTACTCTTTATAGCTACTTATAATAACTATAAAGTTGTTTTAAGGCAAGACAATAAAGTGGAATATTTTTTAAATAAATAAAAATCATAATCTTTGCTAGCTGATGTTTTTTTTTTTTTAATTTTTGCACTGGAATGTTTTTTCAAAAGGATTTTCATGCAAATCATGTCATAATAAATATGCATCTCATCTTATTATCTCTAGCCGCTTTATCCTGTTCTACAGGGTCGCAGGCAAGCTGGAGCCTATCCCAGCTGAC
>JAODLJ010000022.1:1794651-1810973 GCA_027576115.1 Cathorops melanopus
CATGGTGGTGGCAGCATCATGCTGTGGGGATGTTTTTCATCTGCAGGGACAGGAAAGCTGGTCAGGACTGAAGGAAATATGGATGGCACTAAA
Organism: Cathorops melanopus; assembly: GCA_027576115.1. Taxonomy (NCBI): domain Eukaryota; kingdom Metazoa; phylum Chordata; class Actinopteri; order Siluriformes; family Ariidae; genus Cathorops; species Cathorops melanopus. The sequence continues at coordinate 1,794,745 of JAODLJ010000022.1, forward strand.
TACAGGGCAATTCTGGAGGAAAACCTGTTTGAGTCAGCCAGACATTTGAGACTGGGACAAAGGTTCACGTTCTAGCAGGACAATGACCCTAAACATACTGCTAAAGCTGCACTGGAGTGGTTTAAAGGGAAATATTTAAATGTCTTAGAATGGCCTCATCAAAGCCCAGACCTCAATCCAATTGAGAATCTGTGGCATAACTTGGAGATTGCTGTACACCAACGCAACCCATCTAACTTGAAAGAGTTGGAGTAGTTTTGCCTTGAGGAATGGGCAAAAATCCCAGCGGCTAGATGTGCTAAGCTAATAGAGACCTACCCAAAGAGACTTGCAGTTGTAATTGAGCAAAAGATGGCTCTACACCAATACCTTTACAAAGTATTGACTTTGGGGGGGTGAATACCTATGCACATTCCAGATTTCTGTTTTTTCATCTTAAATTATTGTGCCACAATAAAAAAACAATTTGCAACTTTAAAGTGGTAGGCATGTTTTGTGTAAATCAAATGGTGCTAACCCCCCCAAAAAATCCATTTTAATTCCAGCTTGTAATGCGACAAAATAGGATAAACACCAAGGGGGATGAATACTTTTGCAAGACACTGTAATTAGAATGTTATGACTCTACAAACAATAGCTCATAATATTGACACAATACAGTATAATTATACTTTGCCAAATAATTAGCAAAATATAGCTTTAAAAATTATTTACAAATAAAAATGCAAAAGTTGTGATTGAGTAAGCGTTCGTCTCCAGTGCTGTGGAAACCAATAAGTTAATTCTATTGCAACCAGTTGCTATTAGAACTCACACAATTAGTTGAATAAAGTTGAGAACACCTTTTCCATGATGAAGCATGGTGTTAGTAGCATCATGTTGAGCATTACACTTGGCTTTCTGGCTGATTCTCTGATTAATGTCCTTGTTAGGACATTAATGTTAGTTGTAGTTGTACCATATTATTTCCATTGTTTAATAATGAATTTAAAGGCCGAGAGAGATGTACACCCTTCCTCCTTGGATAATAATAGTACAAGTCCCCACAATGAAAACTTATCATTGAAACCTACGTCATAAATGTCGGGAACATTCAGAATTTGTCAAGTTTAAATTTCCCGCCAAGGGAATCTCGGTACCAATGTCGCCATTATTAGCTTTTGTGTGACGTCACGAGTGTGAGTGGTTTTACCAGCGGTTTTTCCACTGATGTCCACACATTGTAGCTTCTGTCCGACTCTCTGCTAGATTACATTCATTTTGACGGAAACTTGTGACAGAACACGACGTAGAAAAAGAGACAAGTCGTTAAACTACAATCTACGACTGTTACGGAGAAGAAGGGGGAGAGCAAAAAAAGGGAAAGCGCCCGGAAAGTGATGTATTGCTGCCGAGTGCAGCAACACAAATGCCGTGGAGGGAGTGGCCCTGTTCCTTTTCCCGAAAGATAAAGGTAATCGCTAATTAGTCAAGACTTTGCTACAATGAACTGCAAAGCATTTTGTTTCCAACATACTGTAATACTACTAACTTGAGGAATGCAACTTTGACTTCCAGTCATCCAAACCCCTTAAGGCACGGAGGTGAGCTTGCACCGGGGCGAATAACGTCCCGAGGCGCAGTCGTAGCAGGCCGTGCCTGTGCCAGTTCGCGAGGGCACAGGGAGGGGTACGTGCCTGCAAAACTTCGCCTCGCTGCGAGCTGAAGCCATGGATCAAATCGAAACTTAAGGTTCATCATTGTCATTGTCACTGACCCCGTGCGGTCTTATCAGACAATTCTGGCTCGAATCGGTACGGTTCAATACCGCTCTCTTCTTCCCTATCGCTGGCCACTACTTCTTCTGTCAGTACATCGCCATCAACTTGAACTGACAAAAAAACTACTAAAACTTGAATTTTCTCCCTCACTAAATTCCTGGTCGCTTTGGTTGCTCATGTTTGTTGCCGACGTACACTCTTGACGTCACGCGGCTCCCGTCTGCTACTTCCGGTTGCTTGGTGGGCGGTTCGAAAAGGGCTAAATTTACTCGAATATATCCGCTACCGTTCGGTTTAGAGAATAGTTGCCTCTGTTCAGGGACTCAATAAACCTCGTCGAATTTAACTGCTATTCTGTTTTAGCACAAAAAAAAAAAAGCATTTCTCTTGGCCTTTAGTAGTGTTCTATCAGATGTTTTGGATAGTTTTTAGAAGCGACCCTCAACTGATACTTTTCCAAAACCTTGCCCCGGGTGTGTTTTCATAGCTCCTTAGTCTTCATGATGTTTGTTTAGGTATGTTCACTAACGAATTCTGGGGCCATCCAAGAACAGGTATATTTATATCGAGACAGGTCAGCTCCATTCAACTAATTGTATGACTTCAGACGGCAACTGAGCACCCCGCCCTTACCCCAGTTGAGTCCGTGTCAGCTCCAGGTTGTAATACTATATTAAATGTAAAAAATTACCAGTGGGAACTGTCAAATAATTTGTACACTTTGAAATCCTTCGTAATCGTCCGACTAATGTTTGGGCTGACTCACTGTGTTTTGCTTCTGTGAACAGAACTCGATTTTCCCTTCTACATTTCTCAAATAATAACATTTTGGATGGAAATTCAAAGTGAAAGTTACATGACAGCTGGATAAATTTCAACAGCTTTAATACAGCCATGGCCAGTGGATTCTCACCAACAGCTCCAGGTTAGATATTCAAAATAATTTGTTTTTCTTGTGCTTAATAATATTTGCACTTTGGGAAATGGTGCTTTATCCATAACGTCTGTTGTCTTTTTGTCTTACTGAAGGAGGTCCACCTCATTTTTCAGAGCGCAGGATTGTACTGCTGGGAAAAGCTGGAGCTGGAAAGAACAGAGTCGCCAGTGTCATCCTGGGAGACACAAAGCTGAAGGAAGAGTGTGAACAGTGCAACTTATATGAAGATGAACAGGCAGGAAGGAGGATCTGCATAGTGGACTCACCAGGATGGGACAGAGTTTCTATAGAGTGCACTACAAAGAAGATTAAAAATGAAATCACCCAAAGCGTGGGCCTTTGTCCTCCAGGTCCTCATGCTTTGATTCTGGTGCTGCCTGTAAAGACTGGTGATGTACCTTCTCTAAATGAGCTTAAATCAGCAAGTCAACACATGGAGCTGCTCTCTGAGAGAGTCTGGGATCACACTATGGTGCTTTTCTTGTGTGATGAAGATGTAGAGGAATCCACAATCAAAGAACACATTCAGAAAGCAGAAAAACTACTGGAAAAGTGCAGAGGCAGACATTACGTTGTACGGCAGAGTGAATCAGAAACCCACATCCATGGGCTCCTTAAAGAGATAGACAACATGGTGAAAGAAAACCAGGATGAGTTCTTTCTACCACAGGTTTACTATGAAGTGATGCAAAGAAAAACGGCATACAAACATACACCTACGGAGACAAATAAACATCCGGATGAAGAAAAGTCAGAAGAGAAAGTTGTGCTTCGGCAGAGACGTGGAAGCATCCAAGGGGGACGTCCTAATCGTAAGTATAACTTCATAACATGAGTTTTAGTGCAGAATTCACGTCTGTGACTAGTTCAGAAAAGAAAACAATCTTAATATATTTCATAAAAATATGTGCCATGATACATTCCTCTGGTCTCTTTACTGTATTTTTTTTTTCCACAGTGACAAAACAAACAGAAGATTCAGAATGTCAAAGAGAAAGAACTGAGACCAAAAAGTGCACGAATGAAGAGCAGTTGCCATGGAATTACATCAAACCAGTAGTGGTGATCCTAATGACCTTCATGGGTGCTCTTATCGGCTCAGTGTCTGGAGCCCAGTATGGAACAGTGGGGGCTGTTGTAGGGCTCGTCATTGGATTTATTTTACTAATGTTCATCAGTTTGTGGCTAGTCAGTCTAATAACATAGTCAAGACACAAGATCTTGGAGTAAAAACAGGAATCTGCGGCTACAGTGGGAACAGCTTCACTGAACCTGGACAGCTGTAAATTGGGGGAAAAAAATAGCCTGTGTTTTCCCCCCCAAACTTAAACTGTCAAACTGCTCACTATTGTTGTGAAGAATAAGCTCAATACTTATACTGACTGCAGTAAAAAGGTGATTCCGCTTGCGCTTTTTATCCCCCACCACGAAGTGCGCAGGTGGATATAGGAATGGAGTTCGTCCGTCCATCTGTCCTTCCGTTCGTCCATTTTAATCTGGACAAGTTTTCTCGTAAACTACGTCAGTGAAACTTTTCGTGCTTATATTTTTTTTTTTCCCAGATATTTTTTATTAACTTTTAACATTCTTATAATCACATTTCAAGCACAGAAACTGAAGGATGGTACAGCACAGTAAATAAAAATAAATCCACACATACAACAAATTAAAATTACAACAATATAACTGAAATAACAAGACTTATAATAAAAATAAAAATAGAAAAAATAATAAATAAATAATAATAAATAAATAAATAAAATGCTTCTCAATTGGTATCAATATCACTTACATTGGACATCCCATTACCTCCACCCTCTTCCAGAAATGATATGAATGGGTACCATATCTCCTCAAATTTTTTGCATTTACCTTTCACTATATAAGTTATTTTCTCCATGACCATGTTAGTCGCCATTTCTTTCAGCCAGTCATTTACATGTGGTGCTTGGACTTTTTTCCAAAACAAAGCTATTAAACGCTTAGCTTGTAACAAACACATGTCAAGAAAAACGTATTCCCTTCTTCTCAGAGGCATTTCAATAGGGTATAAGTGCAGAACAAATATTTTTGCTGTTAATGGTAGATCTATACTTGTCATTTCATTAATCATATCCCTCACACCTTTCCAGAAAGACATTATATGTTCACACTCCCATATGCAATGATAAAAATCACCTTTGAATGCGTTGCATTTTGTGCAGGTATCAGGAATATTTTCATTATACTTGTGTAGAATAGCTGGAGTTATGTAAGTCCGCATCAACCATTTATATTGCAACAATTTCAATCTTACACTTATTGTTTGTGTCTGAGCTTCCTTACATGCCTCTGTCCAATCACTCTCACACAGATCTTCTTTTAAATCTTTCCTCCAGGCCTCTAATTTATTAATTGACGATTCTTTTGATTCTGATGCTATAATACTGTATAGATGTGATATTAAACCTCTTGCATAGCAATCTTTTACCATTTCTGTCTCTAAGCTGTTCAGTACTGGCATGTCTAAAGAATTATTCTGAGCTACAAAAATAAAGTTCCTTATTTGTAAATATTTAAAGAAATGATTTTTTGGTATATTAAATGTATTAACTAGTTCCTCAAAAGACTTAAGTTTGTTTGAAGAATACAAATCTTTAATAGATTTTATCCCTTTATCTGCCCAACTTTTAAAACCTGCATCCAACTTGCCTGGTTTGAAGTCTGTATTACCCCAAATGGGGCTATAACAAGATAATCTATTAGGAATACCAAAATGTTTCTTCACCACATACCATACATTGATCATATTAAGAACAATTGGGTTCGAACAGTTTTTCCGGTGGTGTTTGAGATTAGCTGAGTATATATACCTTTTTAAGGTAAGACCCTGTGTGACTTCCGCTGATTCCATATTAACCCATGATGGGGGACTTTCTGTGGAAAAATAAAACATTATGGTTCTGAGCTGAGCCGCCCAATAATACCATTGCACATTAGGACACTTAAGCCCCCCTCTATCATAAGGCAAGTACAAGAGTGAAAGGCGGAGCCTTGGACGCCTATTGTTCCAAATAAAGTTAGTGAATAACTTAGTAAGTCTCATAAAAAGGTGCTTTGGAGGTGATAAAGGAATATTCTGAAATAAGTACAGTAATTTGGGTAAAATATTCATTTTCAGAACATTTATACGACCAATTAAGGATATGGGTAGTAATGTCCATCTATCAATAGAATTAGAAATATTTTCAAATAATGGTTCATAATTTACAGAAACTATGTTCTCTAGTTTTGGTACAACTCGTATTCCCAGATATGTAAAGCTATCGGTTAAGTGAAAAATTGTAGGGTTGTTCTGGAAATGTACCCTATCATTATCGTCTAGTAACATTAACATACTTTTGGTGTGATTTACTTTGTATCCTGATATCTTCCCAAATGTTCCTATAAGCTCCAAAAGAGCTGGTATAGATTGACTAAGATTTTTAAGAAAAAGGAGAACATCGTCAGCAAATAAAGCAATTTTGTGTTCCATCTGGCCAACATTAACTCCAGTAATGTTCATATGTTTTCTAACTGCTATGGCAAAAGGTTCTATAGAAATTACAAAGAGGAGAGGGGAAAGAGGCGACCCCTGCTGACATCCCCGCGCTATATTGAAAGGTTTTGACACTGTATTGTTCGTAAGCACCTCAGCTACTAGGTCATTACAAAGAATTTTGACCCATTTACAAAATTTCTCCCCAAAACCAAATTTAGTCAATAGATCAAATAAGTAGGGCCACGTTAAACGGTCGAACGCCTTCTCTGCATCCAGCGACAAGATGGCAGTGTCTGGCGCATTCCGCTGGTTATGAAGGATGTTGAGAAGCCTTCTTACATTATGAAATCCTTGTCTGCGTTGTATAAAACCATTTTGGTCCTCTCCTATTAAATTAGGTAGTACTGCTTCCAATCTCCGTGCTAACAGTTTACATAAAATTTTAGTATCTGAATTAAGAAGACTTATTGGGCGCATGTTTTCACATTTTGTATTACTTTTTCCTGGTTTTGGTAATAGTGTGATTAGTGCTCCTCTCATTGATGCTGGAAGAAGGCCAGATTCAAATGCCTCTACTGCCATATCTAACAATGGATTTATCAGTTTTTCTTTAAATTTCTTATAAATATCTATGGGAAGACCATCCGGGCCTGGTGTCTTTCCTGGTGTCATTGCATCAATAGCTAATGCTATCTCTTCAACAGTTATCTCCTCTTCCAGGCTCAGATGATCCTCCTCTGAGATTTGAGGCAAATCAAGATCTTCTAAAAATTGTATTCGTAACTCATCATGAGGAGAGATCTCTGGACTATATAGATTACTATAATAGTCTCTGAAGGCTTCATTTATCTTTATTGGATCTATAATGTTTCCAGATGGTGCTTCTATTGTAACAATAGCCCGTTCCTCTTGTCTTTTTTTAATTTGCCAAGCAAGTAGTTTTCCTGCTTTATCTCCATGCTCATAGAAATTCTGTTTTAGTTTACTTATTTTTGCTGCTGCTTTTACTGCTGATTTTTCATTATATTGTGCCCTTAAAAGAAGTAGTTTATCATGTTCATCTTTATTTGCTACTCTATTCTGATATATAGTCCTTTCCAATTCACTGATCTGTCTTTCCAGCTGTCTTATGTCTTTTCTAGATTGTTTGGATTTTGAGCTACAATATCCAATAATTTGACCCCTAATGTAGGCTTTGAAAGCTTCCCATCTTATACAAGCAGATGTTTCAGATGTATTTATTTCAAAATAAAGGTCAATTTGTTTGCCCAAAAAATCTACAAATGAAGGATCTTGTAACCATCCTGCTTGCAATCGCCATTTAGGAGGAGTGTTGGCCATCCTTTTATCTGCATATGTTAATGATACAGCAGCATGGTCAGAGATTACCACAGTATGATATGTACAATCTGTTATCTTTGAAAGCAGTGTTGCTGATACCAAAAAGTAGTCAATGCGTGAGTATGTTTTATGTGTCCCAGAATAACATGAGTAAACCAAAGAGCTAGGGTTAAGCTGTCGCCATATATCCAATATATTTAAATCTCTCATAAATTGTTTTATTATTTTCCTAGATTTGGCATGTGTAGAATCTAAGCCCGTTGAGCGATCTTTCACTGGGTCCAATGTGCAGTTCATATCACCTGCCATAATATGTTGGCCTCTCAAACCTGATATTGAAAGGAACAAATCGCTGAAAAAAGCAGGACTATCATCATTAGGGCCGTAAACATTAATTAAATTAATTTTATCTCCAAACAAAAAACCTTCTATTATAATAAATCTACCAGCTGAGTCTTTTACTACTTTTTCCACTTGTAAGGGAATGGATTTATGAATGAGTGTCATCACTCCTCTGGCATTTGAGGCGTAACAACATGAGAAAACCCGACCCTGCCATCTCCTCTGAATTCTAATAGTTTCCCCTGTTGTCATGTGTGTTTCCTGCAAAAACACTATGTTTGCCTTAAGTAATTTGATTCTGTCCATTACTTGTTTCACTTTTTTAAGACTACCCATTCCCCTACAATTCCAAGTTATGAATTTCACCTTTTCAATTTCAGACATTACATTTTTTCCTGTACTTATTCACCACATGCACCCCTTTCGAATCATGAGACAGCTCTACCACTGAGAAGCTAAAACAAAAAGCAAAAAAAACACACAAAAACACAGTAGACACCACATAAACCCAAACTTTAAAACTAAACCTTGTAACCCCCTTCACACAGACCCTTCCATTCCGTTGGTCTATCCCCCCTCCCCCCTTTGTGTTTACTCCCTGTATGGGTACGTTAGATCCACACATCTGTGAGGAGCCAACTACTGATCGGCTTTCTCACTCACCTACTTTTGACACAACCCTTTACCTTATAATATTCTACTCAAATTTTCAAAGTAAACTCAACTTCAAATTACACCCGTCTTAGAATGTACATAACTTAGGTTTAGTTTAAATTGGATTTTCTTAATCTGAGAATAACTCAAAACTTTGTTCAGAATAGACTGTTAATAAGACTAGGTCTCAGTCTTCTTATCCCCCTTTTTTGAAGTCCATAACATAAAAAGAATATCCATCAGTCAACCATTTAGGGGAGAAAAAACTAAAACTGAGGGAAAGGAAAAAATATTACAAAAAAAAAAGAAAAGAAAGAAATTCTCAGCTATCGTCTGCATTAGTTGAGCATATTTCAAGCATTTAACATAACCTACATCTGCAGACAAAAATCAGGATAGTCTATAGCAAAAAACAGTTTTAACGACACCTCTTTTTCTCAGTTACCCAGTCCCTCCACGAATTTCTCCACCTCGGTTGGGGTGTCATACAGCTCGGTTTTCCCATTATAGGTGAGAAGCAGTCGTGCAGGAAAGACGACACGGTGCTTGTTGATTCCCTTCTGTCGTAGCTTCTGTCTCACTCCATCGTAAGCCCTCTGTTTCCTGTGCGTTTCAGCAGTGACATCGGGGAAGAATCGGATTGCTTGATCTTTGTATTCCACTGTCCCTTTAACTTTGGCCGCCCGCAACACCTCTTCCTTCTGTCTGTAGTTGAGAAACTTCATAATGAGAGTTCTCGGTCGAGGTGGAGTGGCATTGGCGTCGGTTGAAAGTCTTTTCTACTTTTGCAACGGCCAAAAGATCGTTAAGGTGTCGATAATTGTAGCCGCCGCTCTAGCTACTTTAGGCACGTTATGGCTTGTTGCTTGTTAGAGTACTCTCTTATTAGCTATTTTAGGGTGATTTTTGGTTTTTTTGATAAGATACTTTGTGATAGGATACTTTTTCAGAGTGATTTTTGTTTATTCAATCAAGTAAATGAACTGTCAGTGTAACAGAGTGAAATGCTTCCACTTACCACCAGCATTACTCTCTATTTTAGTTATTTATTACAGAGTATTTTCACTGTTGATCTATTTTGACATTCTTTGTATTCCTCCACAGGGATTTGTTTTTAGAAGAAGAAGAAGAAGCTGCATTCTCTGCATTGATTTATTTGAATCTTTGGCGCTCCCTTATGGAGCCGTGTCCCCGTGTCTACTGTGGCATGGCCGCTTGGTAAACTGGCTTGTAGGCACTAGGGATGGGAATGTAATGCCTTAGCATGGCTTTTCTGGTTAGTGGTGGAACAAGATGCAAAACAATGAAATTATGATTTTGCTTTTCACTTCACACAGTGAAAAACAATGACTGATACGCCTTACATTACAGACACTCTTATCCAGAACGACATACAATATACTCAGAGCAGCCTGTGGTCAGATACCTTGCTCAAGGGCACTTCATCTGTTCCTGGGAATTGAACTGGCAACCTTTTGGTCCCAAAGCTGCTAATCTAACCTTTAGGCCATGACTTCCACATGGTATTGCCACATGGCACGATTTCTGTGTACCATGAGCTGGCCTAGTGGTTAGTGTGTCCGCCTCTCGCAGTTGGGTCATACCAAAGACCATCATAAAAATGGTACCTACTGCCATCTGGTAAGGCACGCTGCAATAGAGATGCGAGTGGGGAGTCAAACTCTCGCAGTTACCAGGAGACCCACCCCCCACTTTAACCTCTTGCCCTATAATAGGCAAGAGGCTGAGGGCTATAGAAGCAGAGATCTGTGCCACCTTAAGGGCCTGGTTAGTACTGGGGTGGGAGACTGCCTGGGAAAACCAGGTCCTGGCACGGCAGGGACTTTGACTTTTTTTTTGACGGTTTCTGCATGCTGCTCACTGTAAAACAGTACGTCATGGTGATTGTTTTCCCCCCTCACCTTAACCATTTTGTTTGCATTTCAAGGTGGAATGAAATCTTCTCCACAATTCTCTCACCGTCATGGAGGCTTGTTGGAATTTTTTTTCCAAGTATTATATTTTGACCTGAGATAAAAGTCATCAGATAGAGCTCGAAAATACTTTTCCATTGATATATATGGTATAGAAAAAAAGTGACGGCAAAATGAACTTGGTTAAATAGCATCGATTTTGGTTTTGACCTTTGCATAGAAACAAAGAAAAATCTGTGACCATTGTCTTTGGCTAAAGGCTTGAAAATGATCCTAACTTTCTTAAAAACTGAGTAAACTTCAGGAAAATTTCAGGAGATGTCCAGAATTTCATGTGCTGGTTCAGAGCAGCCACAAAACAGGACAGGAACAGACTGCAGTGAACAGTAAGATGAGCAGAAAGGATCATCGGCGTTCCCCTGCCCAGCCTCCAGGATTTATTCATCTCACGAACCAGGAAGTGGGCAGAGAAAACCATTAAGGACTCCTCACACCCTGGTCACATCCTTTTCCCACAAACTCCTCCCCTCCAGCAGGCTCTATAGAGCACTGCGAACCAGAACCACCAGACAGAAGAGCAGCTTCTTTCCCCGTGCCATCAACGTCATAAATATCTGACCTGAACCATCCTTTTGAACTATTATACCTCCTTCTACACTCCTGTTTGCACAGCCTCGCTGCGCTGTATGTGTACTCTGACTGTTGTGTCTAATTTTAGTATTTTTAGTATTTTGTGGCTTGTCTATAAATATCCTGCATATTGTCCGTATATGGTGTACTGTTTATATTGTTGATAGCGTACATATTTATAATGTATACTTAACAGTTATTCCACGAAATTGAGTCGTACATGAGCTGATAGCTGACGAGGCGCGTAGCACCGAGATTGAGTGGATTAACTGTTTTATTCTATCCACATTCACTGGATTTTGAGAATCAGAGCATTTTTATTTGTATTTTTTGCAAATTCTATAAATAAAAACTTTACAAAAAACGTCCAACAAAATAATTTCCGCTTAGAATGTCAACAAACCGGCGAAATGACAGGAGCAATTTGTGAAAAATGCAATAATAATAATAATAATAATTAAAAGAGAAGTTCTTACCATCAAATACTTTTTATTCCTTTTTTTTTTTCCCTGTATTTTTGGGGTTTTGTTTTCGAGTAGAGTTTTTATTTCTTCCTCGGTTGCTTCAGCGACACACTCTGCCATTTTGTTTTTCTCTACTCTTGGTATATGAGCTAATATCCTCGTAGTAGAGTAGCCAATCAGAGCGCACGATTGCTCATATCCAGTCAATGTGAATAGAATAAATAAAACTACTACCCTCCCTACCTACCTATTGGGGCGACCTCAGTCAGCCATCCATAACCAGTCTTCTCCGTAAATTTCTATCTTCCATCGCTTTAGGCAGAAGTTCTTTCAGGACATTCGTGTCTTCTACCAATCGGTCAATGAAAGTGCGTGATGGTCATCGTCGAGATCGCTTGTCATGTCCGGGTTCCTTCAGGATGACTTGGTGTATTATTTCATCCTTATTCCTCCAACATTGACCACGAAATTTGACCCTGCTCTCTGCAATCGTTTTCGTTATTTTCAGGATTTCGCTGTATAATATCTCGGTACTGATGTGTTGCTGCCATGTGATGATTCGAACCACTCTGAACATCTTTGTATATGCACCAGCTCGTTTTTTGTTCAAGGCTTTTGTTGGTGTCCAAGTACTGGAACCATAGAGGAGGATTGCTTTAACTGCAGCTTTGAAAAATCCAATCTCAATTGAATTAATAAACGCATTATAAAATCAGATTTTGAAAAAAAATTCACGTTTTCTAAACATGTGGTTGGAAATAACGAACATGACTCACATCAGCTTGAAATGTGTATCGACTCAACCACCTGGTTTTCACTTGTCTTTTTTTTTTTACTCAGCTTTTGCTTCATGTAGATTTGTCAACTCTGTTTTAAAATGAGAAAGAGTACAATTCTAGAAATGACAAGAATTGTTAAAAGAATAGAATAGTAAACAAATAACAGTCAAGCATTACACTGGAGGAAAAAAGATCATTCTTTTCTCATTAACGCACTTCGACTTGGAACATCCCAGAAGAGGATGAGATCTATTTGTAGCGCTTGATATAAAAATTCAAAGGTTTCCCAGGAAGGACAAATCAAAAAACTAAACATAGTGAATGGAATGAAAATGTAACTGAAATTTCCAGATGAACGATTTGTAGCATTTGTGGTGTGTGTGTGTGTATCTCATTGAAACTTGTTGGAAATATCTATATCTAACTTTTTCAGATGTACGAAATGTCTCTTCAGATCATGTCCTCTGGTTAGAAAGGTCGGAGGTCCTGCATTGTAGACAAAAATGCATCCAAAGTCATGAAAGACGTATCAGCTGCTGTTAAAATAACGCCCGCTTTTACGTTTGCCATCCCAGGAGACGGCGTCATTCCTGTTTTTAATCCACTCTTTACTCACACACTGTCGTAGATTTTATCGTCTGTCGATGATGTGATGGGTGATGTATATGTTGGTTGGTTGTTGTTTTCAGCCATGGAGAGTGCCTTACCTGAGAAGAGGTGTGTTGAAGATGGCAGAGCCTCTCAGCAGCAAGAGGAGCTTCCCACACCGATGGAAGGTACGACGTCACGGTGAATCCGTACTCACGACGAAGCTCTTAATTAAATCGTTCTGACCGCGATTGTTCATGACGTCTCGTACAGAGAAGCCGCAGGGTGAGCCGGACCATCCCAGAGTGCCGGGACAGGAGAACGGAACTGAGCAGGAGGAAGAGGAAGACGGAGAGGAAGATGGAGAGTCCTGTGCCAACTCGACAACGCGTACTGAAATGAACACTGGCCAAATGAACGGGGACGCAGATACGGCTGCCCCGAAGGCATCTCCTAAAACCCCCAGCAAATCTCCCTCTGCTAATCGCACCGGCAGAAGGAACCAGGTACGTCTGTGGGTTCCTTTTTTTTTTTTAAATGTACCTGCTGTAGGAATCTCTGTGTAAATCCGCCACGTCTTCAACATCATACGCTCCTGCACTTCACTCGTATTCCGAGTATTCATACACTCGCAAGCAACAGTGCACCAGGTCACCATTTTCTCACAAATTAAAGAAAAACCTCCTGCAGTCTCACGTTTTTCTGGGTCTTATTACAAATCAAATTCTTAAAAAATCAGTCGTTTGTATAAATTATGTTTGGTGACGTGCACAGAAGAGACAAAGATGGAGCTGCATGTCAATTTCTAGATAATTTACTTTAATTACTGATTTTTTTAAATGTATTTATTTATTTTACTTTTAACCTTTGATCATTTTGTTTTTCATAGTACTTTATTTTTATTTATTTATTTATTTATTTTTTAAATTGTCTTTCATTTCAGACACTTGTTTCGTCAGTTTTATTTATTTGTTTGATTTTGTTTTTTTTTTAATTGATTATCTCATTTCAGACACTTTTTTTCGTTTGGCGAGTTTTATGCATTTGTTTGTTTTTGTTTCTTATTTTATTTGTTGTCTTATTTGAGACACTTTTGTTTGAGCTTTTCGTTTGTTTGCTTTTGTTTTTTTTATTCATTGTTTCATTTCAGACGCTTGTTTGGTCAGTTTTATGTATTTGCTTTTTATTTTATTTCTTGTCTTATTTCAGACACTTTTGTTTGGTGAGCTTTATTCATTTGTTTGCTTTTGTTTTTTATTTATTGTCTCATTTCAGACACTTTTTGTTTGGTCAGTTTTATTGATTTGTTTGTTTTTGTTTTTCATTTTTGTCTTTCATTTCAGACACTTTGGTGAGCTATATTTGTTTGTTTTTGTTTTTTATTTATTGTCTCATTTCAGATACTTGTTTGTTGAGTTTTATTGATTTGTTGTCTTTCATGATGGACACTTTTGTTTGTTGAACGTTTTGTTTTTTTTTTTTAATTTATTGTCTTTCATTTCAGACACTTTTGTTTGGTAAACTTTGTTTATATTGGAAGAGGTTATGTTTTTGCGTTTGTTTGTTGTCTTTTTCCAAATGTAACTCAAAAATTAATAAACGGATTTGGATGAAATGTGAGCCATGGGCCAAAGAACAATTGATGAGATTTTGATCTAAATCCAGATATGTACGCAGATCCAGGAATTTTTGTTTGTTTTTCCCAACGTAACTCGGAAAGTAGTGAACAGATTTGGATGAAATTTGGTGGACAGCTTTAGTATCATCCGAGGTTCATCTGATTTGGTTTTGATGTTGATATTACTCTATGTGACCTGGCGGAGGAATGGACTCGAGTCTACATGAGTGCCCTTCGAGACTGCATCTGTGTTTCTCTTGATGGTGTTTTCATCAGCCTTGTACAAAAACTGAAGTGTTTAAGTCCAAACTGCTGTTTGTTATTCACATCACTATAGGAGCTCTTGTATGAAAAGTTTGGGCACCCCTATCTGAATCACATATTGAGGTTGATTTTTTTGATGTGAAATGAAGAAAACGCAGCCTCTGCAGCGAACAACTTTTACTTCAAATCTCAACAAAATGCGTAATGTGGTATAACGTCCTTTAGCTAACGCACGGTCAACAAATGAGTGAAAAATTAGCAAAGAACACATCCAGAAAAAAAGAGAGATAATAATTCATACTAAGAAAGCCATAGCGTGTCCCACGTGTTTAACATTAAATCACCCCAGAGGTGCTGCTCAGGGCAGGAGTTTGGAAACGAAAGGCAGCAAATGGTGCCCTCTCAATCCCCCCTTTGTCAGCGGCCATGCGCGTCTTACGCCTCCAATTAAAACGCTGAAACGCTCTTCTGTGGAGAAAAAAAACAGGTGTTTCAACCCCCTCCAGCCTTCATTCAGCAGCGCTGAGTGTGTTTCCATGCGTTTAGCTGCCTGTCCCACATGTTCTTGATGCTCGCTGCCAGCTGGAGCTGCTGCCTTCCTCAGGACACATGCAGAGGCCACTTGTGTTGCGTGAGTCCTTCCATAAGGACCTAAAAAACACAGCGGCTTTATCAGTACGCTCCTCTCAGCCTCACGCTGCCTGCACCCCGGGTGTGTTTCACGTCTCAGATTTCACACCAGGAGCTGAGCTTTCTCTCAACACTCGGCTTTCAGAGGAACGCTGTTACTCTGTTATTCTGAAGTTATGTGAAAATTGAAAGCAATTTAAGGCCAATATGTTGACTTTCTCCATCATCAGATGTGAGCAATAAGACAACAATGTTATCACAGATTTGTCACAGTCTGTTTTTTTTTTTTTTAAGCAAATCAGCATCATCACAAAAACATCATCAACAATCAGTTTTATATTTCAATAAATAACAGCATTAGACCTTCAAACCGAATAACAGCACTATTCATTTAAACATACAGTACCGGTCAAAAGTTTGGACACACTTTCTAATTCAGTAGTGTTGTTTATTTTTATGAATTAAATGACGTTTTTTCATGGATGTCGTTTCTCTTTACTTATTTGACCGGTTCTTGATATAGTATGTATGGATTACTACAGACTTCCAATTTTATTGGGTTTTTTTTTTTTAACAGAACAATGAATGACTTTATCTCCACGCGGCCCTAAATTCTCCGCTATTTTTTCCTGCTTCACCATGACCCAATACAAGATACTACGTCATGCACCATCACGCGGTGGGCTTTCTCCGTTCGCACAAGGCATTGTGGGATACAAATTTGAAACAGGAGAGAAAAATGGAGGACGTGAGCGTGCGAATGAAACG
>JAODLJ010000022.1:1883407-1896367 GCA_027576115.1 Cathorops melanopus
AACCCCCCCCCCCCAAAAAAAAAAAAAAAAAAAATCATTGTACACATAAAGCCACTGTTGTTGGTATGTTATTGATATTTTAAATGGTCATTATTGTGACCCGTGTCTTTTGTGTTTAAAATTAAACTGTACAGAACATACTGATGGATTTTTCTTCCAGATTTAGTTGCACTTCAATCAGAACAGGACAAAATCTGTGGACTAAAACGTTGAGCAGCAGTTGAACATGAACATGTGTGTGTGTGTGTGTGTGTGTGTGTAGGCCAGAGGGCATCAGAAACGCTTTGAAGTAGTCAGTGAACAGGGTTAGGAATCTCCATAGTGAGTCAATCGGCTTGCTTTCACATGCTCACATAACCAAAAGTGTGTGTGCGAGTGTGTTTCAGGCCAAAGCACTGTTACGACGTTTAGGTTTCGCTTTTCTGTTTTTCTTCCACACACACATTTTGCTTCAAAGTTACACATTAATGGATGTAAGAGAACGTTCTCTGCTTTACATTTGATTATGCTGCTATTAGGAAACGAGTGTAAAAACACCAAAAGAAACATTGGTGAATGAGTGCAAAAGTTTGTACACCCCAGCACAAAAGACATATAAGAAGACAAAATTATTATTTTTTTGGTTGCACCTTCATTATCTTTATTCGATCATTTATTATTAAGTAACACAAAAATTCTAAACAGGGAAAAAATCAGAAAAGTGATATAAATATTCAAAATGTCCTCCTCTTTGCCCTTTAATCACACTGATGGTTGTTGAAGGTCACTCTGTAGTACTACAGCACTGATCCAGAAGCAGATAAACAGAACATAGTATCCTGTGATAAACACGTCAGTCTGTTTCCTTTTGTTACTGATATGACAAACAGAATCTTTGGCGTCCATCAGAGTCGCACACACACACACACACACACACACACACAGAGACAAAAGGTGAGCTGCACTATGCACTTCTGAGCTTCTTTTCAATGCACTGCAAAGCTTTGAAGATTGTTTCTTGACTGAAGCGCGCGTTTGACTCTTGCTTTTATCTGTGGAAGATAATCAAGTGATGCTTCTGCTTTCAGGGCGGAAAAGTGAATTAAATCATTGTCAGGGACTTCCCCACAGTCTGGCATTCAATAATGTTCAATATCTCAGACAGACAGCATGACAGGGTCACTATGTCTTATAATATCAACATTTTACTATAACAGCACGTCCTTAAGGATGTTATTCCTCTGATACCACAGCAAATAGTCAATGGGTCATTAAATTTTTTTTTTTTAAATTTATTCAAATCTCTTAAGGCCAAGGATTAAGGCCGTGGGAGGTGTGGCTTGCCTAGACAGACGCACTCAAAATTAATCAAAAATAGTTCCCGGATTATCAGGACAACATAGATAATCTTGGTGTGTATGGATATGTACGGCCTCAGAGCAAATATTTCCAGTATCAGTAACATTGTGACTGTTACTATTGATGAGTAAATTGTAATAAACCAAAGGAGAAATTTACATTTAAAAAAAAAATCCTCTCCGAAAGTTTATTCTTGATTAGATAGTGAAAGGAAGGAATATTATGAGTAAAATATTTGTTGCCATAAACACCATGATAGCAACGGGCCCATGCACAGAGATGCCACTTTGTTCATTCAGCAACTCTGTGACTCCAACTGGACAAAAAACATAGCAATACCACAAAGTACAGAGATAACTACAAACATTTTAGTAAGTACAGAACTCACCAAAACAGCATCTTTTGAACTTTTCTCCGGAAATCAATTATAGTAGAGTTCTATTAGAAGAAGCCTTTATTCATCACATGCACACTCAAGCACAGTGAAATTCATCTTCCGCATTTAACCCATCTGAAGCAGTGAACACACGCATGAGCAATGAGCGCACACACACACACACACACACACACAGAGCAGTGGGCAGACATACTACAGCACCCGGGAGTAGTTAGGGGTTAGGTGCCTCGCTCAAGGGCGCTTCAGCCCAAGGTCGCCCAGTTTTAACCTAACCGCATGTCTTTGAACTGTGGGGGAAACTGGAGCACCTGGAGGAAACCCACGCTGACACGGGGAGAACACGCAAACATGCAAACTATTGGACTTGGTACTGGGTCTGTTGGATTTAAGAAACTAAAGTTTCAGGAAAAAAAGTTTGTTTTTGTTTCTGCTGCCACTTGTACGTCAGATTCTCCTGCAGTTTCCGGTGTTTCTGGAGATAATTTTGATAGAAATCATATTTAATTTCCACCTTAGGCCACACCTGTGTTGGCCTAGTGGTTAGCGTGTCCGCCTCTCGATTGGGAGATCACGAGTTCTACTTGCAGTCAGGTCATACCAAAGACCATGCTAAAAATGGTACCTACTACCGTCTGGCAAGGCACGCTGCAATACAGATGCGAGTTGGGAAGTCAAACTCTCACGGTTACCAGAGGACCAGCCCCCCACTGTAACCCTAGCTGTATAGGCAAGAGGCCGAGGGCTATGGAAATGGAGATCCCATACACCTTAAAGAGTTGATTAGTACTGGGACAGGAGACTACCTGGGAAGACCAGATCCTGGCATGAGAGGGACTTTGACTTGACTTAGGCCACACCCATTCAGTGATATTCCGAGCCCGACAGAGATGCGTGACGCCTCTAATACACAGGGAGTGCAAGTTAAACATTAAACAGATGAACATTGCTAAACAGTGAGTGCTACACACTCTCCTCCTGTATCACAGTCTGGACGAAGGACAGTGAGGCCAGAAAACCTTCATCCAGCTCTCAGATCATTTGTAATATTCATCATAATTTACACCTGTGCTTCAGATGAGGGGAAAGTTCTGGGGATTTCTGAAAAGCAGAA
This sequence comes from Cathorops melanopus, assembly GCA_027576115.1. Lineage (NCBI taxonomy): Eukaryota > Metazoa > Chordata > Actinopteri > Siluriformes > Ariidae > Cathorops > Cathorops melanopus. The sequence continues at coordinate 1,886,254 of JAODLJ010000022.1, forward strand.
CTGTAAATGATTTCAGGAAGTAGAGGACGTGCACAAGGTGAATGATCATTTCACGTTTCTTCTCAATGAGCTCTTCGCTCAAGCTCAGGAAAAGGCTGTACTGCATTTCCCATGTCACGACTACCTAACATAATTATACTGCTTTTATTTATAGAAAACTATACATGCAAGATGCGAGATGCTTTGTGTTCATATAAGATCAAATATCTCACGTGGATTAAAATTCTTGTGCATATTTTCTTGTGCTTTATTTTACTGAAATTATTATTGAATTAAAATAGTTCATGATACTGTATTATTATTTTAAAAATAATTCCTTTTTGGATCTTTAAAGCAAAAAATTTAGCAAAAACTCCCCTCCAATATTTCAATATATGTTTAAAAAAAAAAAGAATAAAATATCTGACCGAACTCAAAGAGAAATCCAGAACGTTCCTGCAGTAAACATCAGCAATAAAACATACAGAAACTGATCCACACATCTGAAACGTGACTTTCTTTTCCCTTCGGAAAGCTTGTGCACTTTTGTGTTTTTGACTCTCAGTCACGAGAACGTGACAGAGCACTTCACTGGAGCTTTGAAATGTTCAGTATGTTCTTTCATTGTTGCTGTGCTGATAAGGACATAATCCCAGTCTCTGTGAATAAAAGGACACATTGTGCCTGAGGGAAGTTGAGGGAAATTCCCACCGTTCGGTAAACTCAGCTGCTGCTCATCACTGCATTCTTCTCCATTCACACTCAGTATGCAAACAGCAGGATCCGAATCACATCCTGGATGGCGCTTAAGATCTTTGTTCTTACTCATTTATGAAGTTTAGGGCAGGTGGGCCATCATATCCTGCAGACTAAAGGTGCACGTAGGAGACTTTTTCAATCCTGCACTATTCTTCTTCTTGTTTCTTTTTTGGTATCCACCGACGAGGATTGTCAAATGAATACAGTTGTTGGTTCTGTTTCCTAAAATACAAACAAATTGCAATCTAACCCACAGCGACATTTACCAGGATAAAGCACGAACACTAAATACAGAAGAATTAATATTGACAATTACACATATTTTTATCTGTTTATGTGGAGCATCTGTTGTACAAGTCTCGGTGAATGACCTGTTACTATAGACACAGTAATATAGTAGTGACACACTGACAATATGGCGTCATAATCCCGACACTTTTCTCGCCTCTTTGCTATTCGTTATGACGAAAAATATTCATGATTGTTACAACAAAACTTCAGCAATCAGGAGAAAGTTGTGCAACATTATCTGGAGAGCGCATGAATAGAAACCTGAGATTCGCAGCTGCACTATTGTCAGAGCAGCTGTTATGGAGAATTGATCAACACTTCCTGACCAATCACAAACCAGAATGGAACGCTTACCAAACTGTCCTAAATTCAGAGGAAAATTTCATCATCTTGATGAACCCCAAAGAGCTAGAAAGAGCTTGAAAGCCACGGCGGTTACAGCACTTTAGAAGGAATGGAAACTTTGACCTCGCCTCTGTGTCTTGAGTCCTGAACACAGAAAACACCGCAAGAAGGCGGTGCAGGGACTTTCCACAGCGAGAGAGAGAGAGAGAGAGAGAGAGGGGTTTGCATGCTGCTTATAGTCCTGTTTGTTGCAACACTTCGTCATATGCATGATATGAAGTTCATTTGCATGCTCAAAGAGCTTATATGTAGATTTGTGTGCAATCAGGACATCAGTGAATGCGAACTTTTGCACGATGTTCTGGTAAAACAGGAAGTAGAATTGTGATTATTCCATTGTGGACGACTGATCACACCTAGATATGTTCTGACAGTCGTGTTTCCTGCATACCTGTTTCATTGTGGCACATACATTTCATTCCTCTTTGACAGGAGGCATCATGTTTGAAACACACTGAATATGTTTTGATTTATTAGTGCTGTGACAGCGGCAGTGACTCCAGTGCTAATTTGTTTGTTTCCGCTGTATTTTCATTCTTCCTGTCAGAAATTGGTTGAATGGTTGTGCATTAAAATGATGTTACAGAGGGACAGTGTTATGTTTTCGGTCAGATTTCACTGTTAGCACCTAAAAACGAGAGAGTGAGAGCTCCTGTTATCACTCATTCTCCAGCAATGTTCAATATCATATTAATTAGAAATCTAGCATAGAATTAGTGGAGACCTGAATGTAATGCAGATACGAGAGAGAGAGAGAGAGAGAGCTCTTATAGCCCATCTAGTTAATGATCCCCAAGATGATGAGAGCGATGGCACTGACAGTGGTATTAGCATGAAAGTTGATGCTTTGCAAGCTGAATAGAGTGTACACATGAAGAGGTGCGAGAGCTGGACAAAGTAAAGCACCGCCGCATTGCTCTCAAGGCCTAAAATCTTACTGCACCACTGTCAGCAGGAAGTCCAATGGCATTAAGGGTAATGTCGGAAAGTGCTGCTGATGAAAGAAGTTTAAGAAAAAACAAAACAACAGCTAAAAAAACCCCCATAAGTCTAAATAAATCTTGGACATCATTGAGGTCACATGTTAATTACAGAGATTGATATTCAAGTTTTTCAGGTTGGATCTTTTCTTTAAGCTGGGAGGAAACGTTGCTGCAGAAAACAAAAAAAAAAAAACCAACTATGGTGGAAATCCCCACCCGTGCATCAACACAGAGACTGCTGGCACAGACAAGGAACATTTATTTTACTTTGTGAGGATATCTGAATCTTGATTAGCTGGTTCTGCAAAGGCAAAATATTTATTTGGAATGATTACCACAGTGCATGAATAAAAAAGGTCAAAGTCCCTCCCGTGCCAGGACCTGCTCTTCCCAGGCAGTCTCTCATCCCAGTCCTAACTAGGCCTTCAAGGCAGATTGGATGGCGCTGATCTCTGTTTGTACAGCCCTTGGCCTCTCGCTTATTTACATAGCTAGGGTTACAGTGAGGGGAAGGTTCTCTGGTAACCATGAAAGATTGATTCCCTACTCATATCTGTATTGTGAGGCCTCACCAGATGGCAGTAGGTACTAGTGTTGTAGAACTCAAGACCACTTTATGAAGGTCTCAGTCTCATCTCGGACCACATTTTTACTTGGTCTTGTCTCGGTCTCAGACACAGAGGACTTGGGATTTTATTTCAAGACCACAACTGTGAGGATTTCAGTAAACTGCCTGGGCATTGCCTGATTTATTTGTTAACATCGTTACTGTGATTGGATGTCAACCTTCCTGCTTCAAATGTGACCAATAACATGACTAACGTGGGGAATCCATGGCCTAATGGTTAGAGAAGCAGCTTTGGGACCAAAAGGTTGCCAGTTTGATTCCTTGGACGTGCAGAAATGGCTGAAGTGCCATTGAGCAAGGCACTGAACCCCCACCAGCTCCCCAGGCTGCTCTGGGTATGTTGTATGTCGGTCTGGAAAAGAGCATCTGCTAAATGCATGCAATGTAATATTGCTAATTTGAAATTTTCATTACTGTTAATGGCTGTCACTGCTTCCCCACCCCCCTTCACACACACTGGTCTGGTCCTGGTCTTGACTCTGTCTCGCCCTGCCTTGGTCTTGACTTGATCTCAACCCCTCAAAGTCTTGGTCATGTCTTGGTCTCGATATACTCTGGTCTTGGTCATGACTTGGTCTTGACTCCAACACTAGTAGATACCATTTTTATGATGGTCTTTGGTATGACCCATCCTGGTCGACAGGTGGACACACTAACCTCTAGGCCAGCTGACGGTTCCATAAATAAAGAATGCATCAATATTAATGGGAATACAAGTAATATATGCAACAAGCAATACATTCACCAAAGTATGTACACTGAATAAAGATGTCCTGTGATGTATTGGCTGCACTAATGCACATTATAACCCTCTATGTGCCTACATTATGAAAAAAAGCTCAACAACAATCTACTGATGATTTACGTAAATTTACAACTAGCTCCACAATACCTAAAGTCAAAAGTCCTTCCTGCACCATATGGCGCCTTAGGCTGTGCCGATCTCCATTTCTGTAGCCCTCAGCCTCTCGCCTATTATATAGCTAGGATTACAGTGGGGGCGTGTCCTCTGGTAACCACAAGAGTTTGACTCCCCACTCACATCTGTATTGCAGCATGCCTTGCCAGACAGCAGTAGGTACCATTTTTATGATAGTCTTTGGTATGACCCAACCGCAAGTAGAATTCATGATCTCCCGGTCGAGAGGTGGACACTCTAACCACTAGGCCAACTTGTAGTAGACTATTAGGAATACATGAACTAATAAACACCTAGAGAGAGAGAGAGAGAGAGCATGAGAGCAGAGATAATTATGCTCCCCTGGACCCCTGGACATAGCAGTCATCATGATTTGATGTTTACTGACCATATTTCAAGTTGCTCTCTAGTTAAGCATTTTACTGTACAAGTAATTAAGGAATCACAGAGTGGTTGGTATATTGCTAATTTATATTTCATATCTGCACACACACACACACACACACACACACACACAATGCCAAAGCATCTTGAAATGTCAGTGATACATGAGATAAAGCAAGCCACTAGAACAGCTGCGGGCACTCCTCTATATTAACGAACCCACACGCATACAGACACAGCCACACACAAACATAACCACAAGCACATGCACGGCCCTCAGTGTCAGCTCAGTAGATTAGTAGTACACCCACAACACTCCACTCCAAATCGCATCATGAACATAAGAGCACCAATAGCGCATAACAAAGCACAATCACCTCATCAGCATGTCAGAGTCGGTCGAGAAAATGCACATTAAGTACAGACACACACACAGACAGGCACAGAGATATACAGATTGTATTAACAATTCAATTTCTGAATCTTTTCTAAATGTCATATGCCCACATGTAGTAATTTAAAACTAATAAACCTTCATATGTTCCAGGCTCGAACCCCATGGCCGATGGGGGCCAATTTGTGTGGAGTTTGCATGTTCTCCCTGTGTCTGTGTGGGTTTCCTGCAGGTGCTCTGGTTTCCCCCACAGTCCAAAGATATGCAGGTTAGGTAAAATACCCAGCCACTGGGGTTGTACAAAACAGTGCATACTTAGTGCCGGTCCCAAGCCTAGATAGATTGGGGAGGGTTGTGTCAGGAAAGGTTTTACTTTTGTCAGTGTAAAACCTATACCAAATCAAATATGCAGAACAGATCCACTGTGATGACCCCTAACGGGAACAGCTGAAAAAAGAAGTCATGGCCTAATGGTTAGAGAAGCAGCTTTGGGACCAAATGATACTGGTTTGATTCCCTGGACCAGTAGGAATGGCTGAAGTGCAACTTGAGCAAGGCAGCTAACCCCCAACTGCTACCCAGGCTGCTCTAGGTATGTTGTATGTCACTCTGTATGTCACTCTGTATGTCTGCTAAGTGCCATTAATGTAATGTGAAGAAGAAAACTTCATAGATAGATAGATTGTAGGGAGTATAAGAAATTATCTTCATTAGTGTAATTTGCTCATCAGGTATGTAGTGATACATGTTCAAGGTGATAAATCCAGTTGTCTTGACTTACCATTAGAAGACCTTGGGTTTATATGAATTAGAGTTTACTTTGGGGTAAAATGGATCCATGCAGGGAACACTTTGTGATCCAGTCTACTGCTTCAGCAGTAGATTGAAGCTCAAACTGGATGAGTGTGATGCCTCTGTTGGGTCAGTATGATGTTTGTTGGTCAGCAGGATTACAGCAGGATTAGTTCTGTCTCTTTTTCTGAAGGCGCTCATTACCCCCATCTGGCCTCTAGAGGGTGCTGCTAGTGCCACACATTCGAAAGAAGAAAAGATGTTTATTTCACAAAGACCTCCATAGATACTTAAACACTGAGAACATTTCTGGTATAAATATTGTGGAAGAAACGTTTCAGTCAATTATTTCATTTAATTCAAGATTAATCGTTTGAAATATGTTTAGGGGTTAAACTATAATTCAAATTCAAGTTGTGTTTTCTTCCTTCCTTTAAAAAAAATGAAAACATAATTTATGACCTTTCTGATTTCCATTATTTTCTCCATTGTCCTCATTTGTCATGTTTATTTGTCATGCCATCAGTGGATGCCATGACTGCTTTTGAGAGTTTATTCAGAACGTGTATGCGTCTCCATCTGCACATATTGATGGTGACCATTTCATTGACCTGTGTGAAAATCTGGGACAGAATCTGTTGCAAAAGCAGGTCAACCAGCCAGCTGGCCGGATACAACAATTACCATGAAATAGCACACCTGCATGAGGCGCAGATCACAGAGGTTGGACTGACTCCACAGAGAGGAAGAACCATAGACAAATGTTGAGAAGGGAAATGAAGGGACACATTCAGTGCTGTCCAAACACCTTGGTCTGTGATATGCAGAGTGACAAAACCAGAATCCTAAGGTCAGGCTGAGAAACCTTCACTGCAAATGACGAGTCAGGGAGCCAACCTGGTTAAATAGCTGGAAAATTGGGGTTAAGGGTTATGTCAAGGAAATGTAGTATATATTTATTATTTGCTTTGAAAACAGACATAGAAGCAAAGAAATGCTGATAGACCTGGAGAGAAAGACAGGAGAAGGAACAAGGAGGTGACTTGTGTGGGTCTGTTTCTGGTGACTCAGCTAGCTGAGATGTAGAGAGGAGGGATGGAGGGAGACAGGAACAGTGATAAGGCGGTAGAGAGAAACGAGAGGAGTGCCCATGTAGTATGAAACCTACCAATCCTTTCCAGCCTACGCACCGTTGAGAGTTCTGGGAGAGTTCCCTTGCACTAGGTACCCCGTTTTTTGTGGAGGCTGCGCAGGGCCAACAAGCTAACAAGAATACTCAAGCCAAAACACGTAATCATGATTGCTGAATCCTAGACTATAAATATCAGGTTGAACGGAGTGCAGTAGGCTGGCCTGTGTGGGAGCGTTCACACTTGGCCGCCCCTGCTAAACATTGCTATTGCTTCTAAACTTCCGCCTAACACAGACTACCGCTCAGTATTCTAGTTTGTGGTTGTTTTTATGAGTAAATTTTAAAATGTTGTAAAGCATAAACCTCTGTATCCGGTATTTTGTCTGTATGTTGTATCCTTTATATCTCAAGGCAAATGCAACAATAGCAAAGAAAAACTGTCTCAATAATTGAAAAGACCTTAAGAGGAGCCAGACTCTAAAGAGAAACCCAGCCTCCTTAGAATGATAGTTTGGTTTTAATATGATTATTGTGATGATGCTTTTCATTTTTCACCATAATATCCTTCTGTCTATCCTCAAAAGCCATGGAACCAGACTGATGGTAGGCACTTATATCAAGTGACATGAAGACAATCCACATCTTCTCCATGTGGACTTTCCATTGGTGTCCCCTCCCACCCCCAGGCTCAGTTTGCGTTCCTCTTCCATCTTTTTTCTCTATAGTAATTTTTATAGTGATGTTGTTCTATAATATGGCTCTTCATACCATAAATACTCTGATGACACTCAACTAATGTACTCCTTTTCCTCTTTCAAAGAGAGCCATGTTGCTAACTGTATCTTGTCATTATCTCATCAGACATCCCATTGTGGATGGTGGTACATGACTTAAAGCTGAATTCCAACAAGACTGAGGTGCTGTATCTTCCAGGAAATTCACAGTCATACCTTGATCTTGAAACGACAACCACATTTGATCACTCCTTGATCACTCCAAATGAAAATGCATGAAAGCCCTTTGTAGTTTGTCAATTAGCTCTGCACTTGTTCCAAAACTTACCAAGGCATTTGACTATTGCTCCTCAATGAGGCCACTTAGGTATTTGTTTAGTCTGTCATAGTCTCAAGAGTCGACTACTGCAACTTATATCTGGTTGGCCTTCCTACACATCCTATCAGGTCCCTACACTCTCAGAAAATAAAGTACATTATTGTACCTTTATGGCCCTAAAAAGGTGCACATAGTTACCTTGAGGTCCAATAATGAGCCTCAGTGGATACAATAGTGTAGATTGTGCCTTGGGGAACAGAAATTGACTTCTACTATACCCCTATTTCTGACAGTGTATAAATACAAAGCCAGAAGAATTTTGATGTTCTTCTTAGAAAAAAAAAAAATTAGTACATAATTGTAACTTAAGCAGCAGCATTGCTGTATCTTTGGTGCATTTATTTGTTTGTGTCTTGGGAAATAAAAAGGGACCTGTACAACATCCATCCATTCTCTGTCATGGTCACAAGGGAAGCTGGAGCCAATCCCAGCTGATATCGGGCAAGAGGTTGGGTACACCCTGGGGAGGGTTCCAATCTATCACAGGGCTAAAACAGAGATAAACACATTCACGGACAATTTAGAATAGCCAGCTGACCTAATATGCAGCTCTCTGGATGATGGGAGGAAACCCACATAGGCAGAACACATAAACTCCACACAGAAAGGCATGAGTTGGCTGCAAGGTTCAAACCCAGAAACTTCTTGGTGTGAGGCGACAGTGCTAACCATGGCACCACCATGCCTCCGCTACCTGTAGAACAACCTTTAAAAAAAAAAATCCTACATACCGGTATGGTGGAAAGTAAGATTTATCATAACCAAAATACTTTCTGTACTCAATTCTTTATTAAGGCATCTTGTGTCCATTTGAACAAGAAGATTCAAGAAGGTCCAATGAGAACTATTAAGAACTGTACAATGGTTCACTGGATGAATTAAATGCTATTATAGTGAAAGCGTGGCATGTAACAGGGCTTAGCACAGAAGAGGTGAGCACAAAACAAGGTACTATTAATTGCAATAATTATATTGAAGGTACATGTACCTACATGTTACTATGGTGCAACTTTTCAAAGAAAACATTGTAAAAATAAAACGGCATTGACGTGGTTTTGTATTTTACACAACCATTTTTTTTTTTTACTTTTACAAAAAAAATCTATGTGGACTATTAATTCACACAAGAAAATGCAAAAGATGTGCATCACCAGAAAAGAGATGAAAAAGATGGAGAGAGAAAAAAATGGGTCGTTCTCCATTACAATCAAGCACTAATAGCTGCCTTCAGTGCTCTTCGTTGCTCTTATTTTACTATAACACAGTGGTCTGGGCTTTTAGGTTCTCAAAAAAAAAAAAAGCTATGGCTGAGTAAGTGTCAGCATGAGCATTATGCAAGACCCAGAACTGTAATAGGCACACAAATCGCCTTTTTAATTTGCTCCATATTCATTTAATCATTTCATTTTAATTATTGTATAACCCCATGGTTCAAAAAGTGGGATCTGTGAAGCATAGCCAGGAGATTCATGATGTTTACATCTTGTTACGGTGGAGGAAATCCTGAATCATTTCAGAAATAAAAAGCTCTGTGGCTCCAAAAACTAGACCCCCCCCCCCCAAAAAAAGTACCCATTTAAGTAATGTCCCCAAAATGAGAATAGGTGTATTATGTTTCTAAAAAAAATCTGCACAGAGGGGGCTCAGTGGATTTTTTTTTTTTTCATTAAAGTGGCTCCTGGCTGCAAAATATATAAGAAAAACTGTTGCCAATTAAATCAGCCCACAAATATCCCAATTTGATTATGCCAGTTATGCCAGAGGGCACTTGAACTATATCTATTGCTTAGACATCCTACCAGCTATTCAGTCAAATATGAAGGCAATGCATTGATGATTCAGACCTAGTAATGATCAATTTTGCTTCCTTTTTCTGGGCCATCTTTGCAAGCTCAATTTTCAGGATGACAGAACTGACTCAAACCTTAGTGAAACCAACTATGTAGTTTGCATATAGAGGTTCAACATGTACTAGACAATAGTTCCACTGTTCTAAGTTCAGTGTCTGGAGCTTATGTTTATTAATTCTCAAGGCTGATGGAAGTCTATTTTTGCAGACAAGAAAATTTCATCTCTCAAAGTGATTCGTTCCCTCTGCCTCATATTACAGAGTGTGTTCATAGCATAGGTTCATTCAAATGCATTAGCAGGTTAGAATTACTCAGTGATTATTGGTGAGTCCAAGTATGATCATGCTTTGTTACAACTTTTAACTTTGTACAATATACAGTATTATTATACATACAGTACACTTTTTCAATGGAATAAAAACATGTTCTATTCCCTTCTAGCAGGTTTCATTCATTTGGTTTGATAGCATGCAATATTGTTAGCA
>JAODLJ010000022.1:1952519-1964483 GCA_027576115.1 Cathorops melanopus
AGGCCTCTCTCATCTTTTTAAGTGGGAGAACTTGCACAATTGGTGGCTGACTAAATACTTTTTTGCCCCACTGTATGCAACACCGTCCCAGATACCAAGCCCCCACCTCCTCCTCCAAAAAAAAATAAAATAAAATAAAAATAATAATAAAACAACCACACCCTGAAAATACAGCCAGGAAATCTCTCAGGTGAGAAGAAATTAATCAGTACGTGAACATGTGTTAGTGCTTTAAATAATCTCGAAAAGACAAGAGCATCATGGGACGTGCTCCAAAAGCCTAATTGCTTTATTTAAATATTAAAAGTAGATCAGGCCTCGGGTTTTGGGGGTTTTTTTTTTTTTTTTTTGGATTTTGTGAACAAGCAAATGTAGGCAGAGCTTACAATATAAATTAGCAGAAAGATGAAATGATATATAAAAAAAAAAGTTTCCATTTTGTGATCCTTCGATAATAATCATGGCAGTCTGATTATTGTACATCTGAACAAAGGAACACGTAATAAGACATAATACGCATGCAGACACTCAACAAGTCCAACAGAAGGATTGTACATCATCAGAACCAAAGACAGAACGAGGGTGAGGGCGAGAGCGAGGGTGCAGTGATGAGCCAGCAACAAAACACACACACAAAAAAAAAGCCAAATAAATGGATAAGGAAGCGTTCATGCAGGTGCTTGACCATCACCAGACAGGAAATGAGGTCACATGGTCCCACACGTTACACACAGCCGTATTCGTACCACAGCGATTGGCTGTCCTCTGAACTCAAGGGAGTTGATTGGTCAGGATTATTATCATCATCAAGGCCCCGCCCATCTACCTTGCTGTCGCTCGGCTGATTGTGATTGGGTTTGGGTTTGAGGGGCGGGCCGCTGATGTTACTAACGAGCGATGTATTGAGTGAGAGGAAGGCCTGGTTCCTGGTGCTGCTGGAAAACGCTGGCTCGCTAAAGATGGAGTCCAGGAAGGCTGAATCTACAGTGAAGGAAGGGCCTAAGAACTCCTGCAGAGTGGACAGCTCTGAGTCATCTGGGTTTGGGACACGGCCGGTGCAGGGCACGCTGGCTGATTTGGGCAGGGGTTTTGGGTACTCACTGGATGCAGCCTGACTCTTCGAGAACGACGGATCCACAGAGACGGGCTCACGGGCGTCTTTGGCCAGCATGTCGTGGACGCTGGAGCGGCGTGTGCTGCCCTCGGCAGTGGAGATGACACTACTGGCACGAGGAAGACCTGCGGAAGAGGACGAGGCGTCCAGACGCTCGCACACAGACGTTGCTTTGGCCTGAGCACTCAGGCCTAATCTGGGCTGACTAGGGCCTTTCACCCGAGTGCTCTCGGCCTTACGCAGACTCGGTCGGCCTGCTCGGGGCTCGGTGGGCGTGGCCTTCCCACTGGCAGACCGCAGGATGCCCCGTCCCTTGGTACGCTCCTTCTGCACAGGCTCAGACGCTCTGGAGACACGTGGAGACTCGGCGCTCAGATTGTCCTGGCTGCCCGACTGGAAGAAGCACAGACCCACAAATCCATTAGAAATGAACTCTTACACATTTGTAAAAAAAATAAAATAAAATACTGAGTAAAACTGTCAATGAAAAAAAAAAGAGTTTCTTAATAACAGACAACTTTCAGAAACCACATCTGACCTCATCAGTCGTCCACCAAACCCTTTTAATTTCATACAAGTTAAATATTAATGACATGTTTGAGCCCATGCTTAAAATAACCTGAATGAAACATTATTATAGTTAATCAAATTAAATAAAATTAATAAAGCCCCATTAAACCGTTTAAAAATACAAAACTAATTTTAATTGCAGTCTAGAATATAGATCGGTGTGTGAAAGCCACGACATCCAATCACTCGGTTCACTGCTGCTGAATGGGATTGGATCTCTCACACACACACACACACACACACACACACACACGGCTGAACTCAAGTCTCGTTTTGAAGCTGTATTTTAGGACGACTCGGAGTAGAGTTGCCTGTATCGATGTCGTCATCTACAAAATCCTCATCATGTCATCTTTCATTATTTTGTAAACGGATGTAGAAGCGTGCAAAGTTTCTGAAACTTTAGCTCACCAAAGTCACTGACAGTTTATATGCAGAGAACTTTTAATAGTGCCAAATTTCATTTTATTTGAGAGTTAATATAATGGTCTGTCTCACTTTTTATTTTCAAGTAATTCGGATCACCATGTTTTTGAGCTTCATGCTAATTAGATATCTGGGTGGAAGCTGCAGAAATGTGGCTGGAGTTTGCCGTTGAAACATCTCAATCATCACATATTTATTATGTATTTGTAGTAATTTATATTGTTTATGACGGATTTACAGTCAAATTTATAAAAGTGATTGGACAATGAGTGACGATTTTGACACAGATCATCTACTAAAGGGTGAAAATTCTGTGAAAAGATTCGAGGTAGTTTGGAAGTTGTGGTCATTTTTTGGTTCATGCTGAGTTTTTAATTAATAGTTAATTCATTTTAATTCACGAGGTGATTAATAAATTAGTTGGCATCATTTCCATGGACTTTAAATGACCTGGTACCTTCTTTTTATTTCATTAAGCTCGCTCAGAAGATGCTGAAGTTATAACATGTAGAAGGTTTTTTTTGTTTAGTTAGGAAAGAGGTTTTTTTTATTTTTTAAAAATATATAAATGTTCAACAACTGACCAAAATTAGTCTGATATTTCACCATTCAAAGTGGCACAACTTTTCCCCAGAAGAAAATTTAAAAAAAAATAATTGTTATTCATAACTCAGGCAGAATGAATAAGAGTAATATTAAGTAACAAAAGTTGTTTTTTTTTTTTTATTATTGATCATCAGCAGCATCTTTCCCCTCCATGAAGAGAAGTGTGAGCACCTCGTTGGCGTGAGAGCTGCTCCTTCTCCTCTGGCTGTGTTGAGATGATCTCTGGACCGGGCTGCTCTCGCTTGACCAAACCTCAGCATCCAGACTGAGACTGAACTCTCCACTGCTCTCGCTGTGCGGTCTGCTCACGCTACCGTTCACCGCACCTGACACACAGCATGACAGAAATCAACACACGCGGTGGAAAAGAGTGAAACACTTCATATGAATAAATGGTGATAAATAAGTCACATACACAAGTGTAGATTTTCCCCAAATGGAGTCCATCAGCCTAAGTGTGTTGAAGTTTGTTTTATTTAGTTTTGCACTTGAGCTCCGAGGCTAATGAAGGACTGTTTGACTCGAGTCTAATCTCAAGAGATTTTCTGTATTGACTCAGACTTGTCGGCGTTTTTACGTGGACATTTCGTGATTTTGGGAACCGGGTTTGTTGGATATGGCTTTGGTCTTGGAATTGACAATGGTGGTCTTGACTAATATGCAATACAAGTCTACATCTCTCAAAATACTTTCCATAAAACCACGCACAAATCTTTAAATGGCAGTATTGAGTGGAGGGAGGGAGCGACTTTAAAACACTTTCGTAAAACAGCAGCTGTTCTGCAGTCCTACACTGGAGGTACATCACCACTTTCAGTTTTCTGCACTGATTCTGCCGTCAAATTTTGGACATCAGGGTCAAAACGCACCATTAAAGAAGAATCTGGTTTTCCAAAATGCCATTTTTGTGTTTAGCTACACTTCGATATTTAGTTCATGTTGACAGATGACGGGACACGTGTCCTAAAACACGTCAGGAAGTGTCCGTGACGTCACGCAGGAACCGGAAACTAAACGTCTCGGCTGATCGACTACGTTTACAAGTGGAAAAATAAGCAAATTAGATTTTTCACAGCCCTGCGATAACCTGGCGACTGGTCCAGGGTGTGCCCTGCCTCTCACCCATAGTCAGCTGGGATAGGCTCCAGCTTGTCTGCGACCCTGTACAGGATAAGTGGCTACAGATAATGGATGGATGGATGGATGTTCAACACATCTTTCTCTTTCAAAATTCTCTCAAAATCTTCCATATTTAATGAAGCAAACCTGGTGGCCATGTTTGTTTACAAATTGTCACAGTCGCTCGCTAGCACGGAAGTTTTACGTCTTCGACATGTGACGTCATGTTGTCTTGACATCCATACGATATCGTAAACCATATTCAACACTCATTCTCCATTGGGTAGAGTGACGTAATACACGTAGGATAAGCAATATGCTAACAATATTGCATCCTGTCAAACCAAATGACTGAAACCCGCTAGAAGGGAACAGAACACATGTTTTTATTCCATTCGAAAAAGTGTCCTGTATGGATAATAATTCCCGATATTTCACTCTGATGATGTCACTCCCAGTGTTTTCCCGCTGACTAGACAGATGCACATTGATAAAATGGCGAACCGGTTCAAAATTAAAATTCTTTTGATTAACTTGCTTTTTTTTTTTTTGGTAGATATGTCCATATAATATAAAGAACATTACACGGTGGTGCAAAGATATGAAGTTTATCTTCTTGTGTTGAAAAATATATATCACTTATTCACCACGAAGATAAACTTCATATCTTCCCGCAACCGTGTAATATCCTCTATATATTTAATGTGCTGTGTATATTATTTAAATATACAGTATAAAATTCTGGCTCAAATACATTGCTTAGCTTCGACGCTCCTTGTACAGGAGGTTTACTCAAAACACAGTCCTCGCCTTAAAATGGTATCAGATTAGTATTTTAATTCTCCTGATGTCTTTGAGTCTCTGCTTTTCTATGTTTTGATATTTCTTAGTACTCTTAGTCAGAATGAAACAAGTGCAGTCTTCATTTCCATGTTGACTGCAATACTTTTAATAAGTTACAGTACCAGTCAAAAATTTGTACACCCCAAATCATTCATAGGTTTTTCATTTCATAGGTATTTTGACCATTTTCTACATTGTAGAACAATACTGAAGGCATCAAAATGAAGAAATAACATATATGGAATTATGCAGTAAACAAAAAAGTGTTAAACAAAAAATGTTTCATATTTTGGATTCTTCAAAGTATTCAGCTGCTTTGTACACTATTGGCGTTATCCTAACTAGCTTCATGAGGTAGTCACTTGGAATGCTTTTCAATTAACAGCTGTCCCTCGTCAGAAGTTAATTAGTGAACGAGTTTCTTGCCTTCTTAATGTGTTAGAGATCAAACAGTAAAAATACAATAAATAGCTCTATTATACACCACAACTGTAGTAATCCATACAGTATTATGTCAACTAAGTAAAGAGAAACGACATCCATCATTACTTTGACATGAAATTACTTTAAATTAATAAAAAAAAAACCCATTGAATTAGAAGATGGAAACTTTTACTGGTGCTATACGTACACAAGTACAAACAGATTCAGAGTGAGACTTGTGATTCATGAAGAGAACCTTCTCACTCCTCCGCACTTTAACACAGCCTTGTCTCTTTGAGCCTCCACCCCCTCTCATGGTATTTCACCTTTCTTCCTTGCTATTGTAAAGCTTCTGGCACACACTACCATGTCTTGATGAATGTAGACCACTGTGGGGAGAGATTCTCAATAGGGAGATTTGAGTGAGGCGAGAGCTCATGTAGCCCACAAGGCAGAGCTGTGAAGATGCCGTTGTCTGGGATGGAGAGAAGCAGAGATGGAGCAATGTTACTCAAGGAAGGTTTACTTCACGCCAACAAGTGGACTCAAATCCTGCACTGGCATTCATGCGACCCTTGTTTCTCACGTTGTGTAACACGGTTTCAGAAGCAAAGCCAGATCTTTCTTTCATTGCACTCCTGTCTTTTATCTTTGTACCTATTCCTTTCTGTGTGCAAGTTTGTATTTCACTGTGACAACCTGTTTTGAAGGGACGAGAGTTTAATAACGAGCCAAGAAAGTGCTACTGCTTAAAAAAAAAAAATGCAATCACTGGGCCGCGTGCTCACTGTTCCCATTGAGCTCCATAGAGTTATTGTTACACCTAGTGGTAAAATTGGGAACTGCAACAAGCTCTAATCGAAGAACATTGAGAAAAGAATTACGCTGACCCATGAGGAACATTTTCAGTAGACAGGACGGTTCATGATCGGGTTCCCAGAGTTGCATTTTTACCAAATTGGGCTCTCTGGCTGCCAAGCTCTTGTTTTAGAGCAACTAATCAGAATTAAATCTAATCTAGGGTGGCACAGTGGTGTAGTGGTTAGCACTGTTGCCTCACAGCAAGAAGGTTCTGGGTTCGAGCCCAGCAGCCAACGAGGGCCTTTCTGTGTGGAGTTTGCATGTTCTCCCCGTGTCTACATGGGTTTCCCCCACAGTCCAAAGACATACAGTTAGGTTAACATGGGGCGGCCTTGGGCTGAAGTGCCCTTGAGCAAGGTACTTATCCCCTGACTGCTCCCCAGGCGCTGTAGTGTGGCTGCCCACTGCTCTGGGTGTGTGTGTGTGTGTGTGTGTGTGTGTGTGTGTGCGTGTGTTCACTGCTTCAGATGGGTTAAATGCAGAGGATGAATTTCACTGTGCATGTGACAAATAAAAAAGCTTCTTCAGAGTTACCCTTAGTCATCCATCTATTGAGTTTATTTATCTACCCATCCATTATCTACTAGTGTATCTAAAAAAATTACAATATCATGAAAAAGTTCTTTTTTTTTTGTAATTTAATTCAAAAAAGTAAACTTTCATATATTCTATATTCATTACACATAAAGTGAAATATTTCAGGCCTTTTTTGTTTTACATTTGATGATTATGGCTTATAGCTCATGGAAATCAGAAATCCAGTATCTCAAATTATTAGAATATTTCCTAAGATCAATTAAAAAAAGAAAGGATTTAAAATAGAGAAATGACCAACCTCTGAAAAGTGTGTTCATTTATACACTCAGTAATTGGTTGGGGCTCCTTTACCACAAATTACTGCATCAATGGGGCATGGCATGGATGAGATCAGCTTGGGGCACTGCTGAGGTGTTATTGAAGCCCAGGTTGCTTTAATCATGGCCTTTGGCTAGTCTGTATTTTTGAGTTGGGTGTTTCTCATCTTCTTCTTGACAATACCCCATAGATTATCTGTGGGATTCAGGTCAGGTGACTTGGCTGGCCAATCAAGCACAGTAATATCATGGTCAGCAAGCCATTTGGTAGCAGTTTTGGCACTGTGGGCAGATGATAAGTCCTGCTGGAAAAGTAAATTGGCATGCTCTAAAATCTCCTGGTTGACCACTGTGTTGACTTTGGACTTGATAAAACACAGTGGACCAACACCCACAGATGACATTGTACCCTAAATCATCACAGACTGGAAAATTCACATGACTTCAAACACCTTGGATTCTGTGCCTCTCCACTCTTCCTCCAGACTTAAGGACCTTGATTTCCAAATGAAATGCAAAATTTACTTTGATCTGAAAAGAGGACTTTGGACCACTGAGCAACAGTCCAGTTCTTTCTCTCCTTGGCCAAGATAAGACACTTCTGGTGTTCTCACTGGCTCAGGAGTGACTTGATATTAGGAATGTGACAGTTGTAGCCCGTTTCCTGAAGACGTCTGTGCATGGTGGCTCTTGATGCACTGACATCAGCCTCAGTCCACTCCTTGTGAAGCATTCCCAAGTTCTTAAATCAACTTTTCTTGACAATCCTCTCAAGACTGTGGTCATCCCTGTTCCTTGTGCACCTTTTCCAGCCAGCCATTTCAGCAGTGACCTTCTGTGGCTTGCCCTCATTGTGGAGGGTGCCAATATTCACCTTCTGGACAACTGTCAAGTCAGCAGTCTTCCCCACAATTGTGGGCGGGTGTACTGAATTAGACTGAGAGATTTTCTTTCTTCTTCTTTCAGCTGTTCTTGTTAGGGGTCACCACAGCGAATAATGTCCCTCCATCTCCTCCTGTCCTTCAGATCTTTTTCTGTCACACCAACCGTCCTCATGTCCTTCACGACCATCCTTAACCTCATCCATAAATCTCATCTTTGGTCTTCTTCTTTTCCTTCTACCTGGCAACTACATCTCCAGCATTATCTTCCTAATATGCCCTGGATCTCTCCTCTGTACGAGTCCAAACCATCTCAATCTCTCCTCTCTCACTTTGTCTCCAAGTCATTCTACTTGTGCTGTCCCTCTAATATACTCATTTCTAATTCTGTCCAACTTTGTAACTCTGAATGAGAATCTCAACATCTTCAACTCTGCTACCTCCAGTTCAGCCTCCTGTCTTTTTGTCAGTGCCATTGTGTCCAAACCATACAACATAGCTAGTCTTACTACTGTCTTGTACACTTTCCCTTACACTCTTGCTGACAAACTTCTGTCACAAATCACTCCTGACACTCTCCTCCATCCATTCCAATCTGCTTGCACTTTCTTCTTCACTTCTCTTCTGCACTTTCTATTACTTTATACAGCTGACCCCATATATTTGAACTCATCTGCTTTAGCCACCTCTATTCCTTGCAGCTGTACCATTCCACTGTCCTTACCCTCATTCATGCACATGTACTCCATCTTGCTCCTTCTGACCTTCATTCCCCTTCACTCTAGTGCACACATCCATGTATCTAAGTTTTCTTCCACTTGCTCCCTGTTCTCACTACAGATCACAATTTCATCTGCAAACATCATTATCCATGGGACCTCTTGCCTGATACCATCTGTCAACCTGTCCATTACCATTTCAAACAAGAAAGGGCTTAGGGTCGAGCCCTGGTGGAATCCACCATCCACCTTATACACAGTACATGGTATTTATACTGTTTTACTCAAACTCAAAATTAAATATTCTAATAATTTGAGACACTGGATTTCTGATTTTTATGAGCTATAAGTCATAGTCAAAAAAGGCTTGAAATATTTCACTTTATGTGTAGTGAATATAGAATATATGAAAGTTTACCTTTTTGAATTAAAATCTGAAAAAAAATTAACTTTTCAAGATCTTCTAATTGTTTAAGATGCACTAGTATACCACCTATCTGTCAGGGTCGCTGGGGAAGCTGGAGCCAATCCCAGCTGACTTCCGAAGAGATGCTGGGTATACCAATTGGCCATCTATTCCAAGGCATGCCACTAATCTATCGCAGGGCTAACACAGAGAGGAACAACCATTCACACTCACATTCACACCTATGGATAATTTAGAGTGGCCAGTTGATCTAATCCTTCTGTCTTATAAATAGATCTTATATGTAGATCTTATATCTTAGGACTGTGGGAAGAAACTGGAGCACCTGGAGGAAACTCACGCAGGCACAAAGAGAACATGCAAACTCCACACAGAAAAGGCCCCAGCTGGCCACCAGGTTTGAACTCAGAACTTTCTAGGCATGAGGTGACAGTGCTAACTGCTTCACCACCGCCCATCCTTGGTCATACTGATGCATTAATAATTGATTTAGTGGTGTGCTGGGGCAGGGGATAGTTATATTACCCAATCTTGTGTTTGTGCTTTGTCTTGGACCTGTTTTGATAGTTCTTTGGTCTGCTAGATCTCTGGGAAATTCCTGAAACAGATGTATTTGTCTGGGAATCTTGTTAAACTTCATTCAGTGTAATGGAAGGCAGTTGGATGTACTATAGTTGGGAAACCAATGAATATGAATGCAAATCAATAATTCTGAAAACTATGTATGTCTTCATCTACTTCAAAATTATGGACTAATTTGTATGGAAACTCCAAAGGGTACCATTTCTGGAAGTTCTTCTTCTTCTTCTTTTTGGCTGCTCACATTAGGAGTCAGACCATCCAGATCCGCATATTTGATTATATAGGTTTTACATCTGGATGCCCTTCCTTACGTAACCCTCCCCAATCAATCCAGGCTTGGGACTCGAACTAAGTATGCACTGGCTTGTGCCAGTGGTTGGGCAACCCCAGTGGTTGGGCAAGTCTACTGTACTACGGTATAATATATGGAAGTTATTGTATACAAATTATATAATCTATAAAAATGGCCTAAGTTCCCTCCCCCATACCACAGTGAAACATATCACATAACATTCAATTTGAGCTCACAGTGTTGTTGGACCATAGGATATTGTCCTCATAGACTTCCACATCCTTTATGCTGATGAGGAATTTTCCCACCACACTGGGTATTCGTTCATCACTGGCATTTTTCCACATTATGAGATCATAGCCATTGTCGAAATCACCATCATCATTAAAAGAATATGTCTTATTGTCCAGGGTGAAGTTTATCTCATGAAGAGTGTCCACTAGCTGAAATAGCACAAGTTAAGAAAAAGAAAAAGTAAACATATATTCTAGAGTCCACAGCACAGTTGAAATCTGGATTCTGCTTGGCAATGGTGAATTTTCTATAATAGAAATACTGATATTAGTGCAGCTGTAAATAATATGTTTATATTTATGTGCATATTTGCTATCAGGAGATGATTTAGCATTTATGAAAGAAGTCTCCAGTATCAGCACTTTGTAACATTATTGGTCATATGTAAAACTGTAACTTTTTTTCTGACAACTTCAGGATAGAGGGTTTACACTTTGTGAAACTCATCAAGAGAGAGCAGGATAAAAGAATCAGGCAAGGGCCTGACAGTGTGTAGCTTCTATAATGTAGCTGAGAACAAGAACAAACGTTTTTCATAGATATTCCACAGTGCTTATTGTTGATAAATTGTTGATATAAGATGGTTAAAACATGGGGGATGTGCTATTGTAGGAAAATAATCAACTCACGGTTTTTAATCATTCTGTTTCATTGCATCACTTAGTATTTCACTGTAACAGCTCATCCCTGAGCTTGACTTTACCTTTGCTAGTGGAAAGTTGACATCTCCAGGACAGGCCGTGTTGTTACATTCAAGAATTTTCTTGATGGCATGAGCTATGGCATAAACTGCAACTCTCTGACTATATGTAACTGAGGGATCCATAGCATGGAGCAGATAGTCATCGTTCATCTCCTGGGGGTCAGTCATATTGCAAGTAGATGGATGTGTGTTCTCAGAACTTTGACCAGGTGGACAGCCAAATCTCATTTGTTTGTACTCCCTGATGAAGTAATTCCATGCTCCTGAGCTTGGCTTCAGGTTTTGGAGATAGTCATTAAAGCCTGGAACATTTCCACTTACAAATGTAAAACCTAAGATGTCTCCTACTTTGTTTATGTCCTTCATCTTCATTACAGAACCTGCCATAGACCAGGCATCACTGGCTATCCACGTACGACTAATGTTCATCTTAATCAACTCTTTAAAGAGCTTCTCCACCAGTCTGGCTCTTAAAATGAGCAGCACAACTTTGGCACTAGAGGATCGTATGCGATCAGCTGCATTCTTAATGCTCTGCTCAGATGTATCAATGGTTGGTATCACTTCTTGGAACTCCACGCACACTTTTACTTTGTTTGCAGCCAGAAGAAAGCTCGCGAGTGCTGCATTGCCATAATCATCATCTAGGATCACCACCCCAATCCAGTCCCAGGAAAAATACCTCATGAGCTTTGCCAGTGCCTGTGTCTGATATACATCACTTGGAATGACACGAAAGAATGATGGGTAACGTTTCTTGTCACTTAGTGTGGGTGCCGAAGCAGTGCAACTGATCTGTGAAATGTTAAAACAAAAAATGGAGAAATTAATGCCAAAAAAAAAAAAGACTATTACACTCACAATCCACTTTATTAGGAATACATGCACACCTACAGATTCATGTGTCTGGTCATTCTCCTCTGTTTCAGCCTGCAGACCCTCCGCTCACAGTTTTTGTTTTTCACACCATTCTGTTTAAACTCTAGAGACTGTTGTGTGTGAAGATCCCAAGACATCAGCAGTTTCTGAAATACTCAAACCAGCCCTTCTGGTACCAAAAGCTGTGCCAAGGTTAAAGCTGGACGGCCTTTTGATTTCATAAAATCGGTGAAATTTAGTTTGCTTTGAAACGTGGTCATTGTGATATATGTTTATTTCTGTAATATCTCACAGAATATCAGGCCATTCTGTGGCTGGGAAGTTATTTAATTTGAGGGGATTAAAGCAAATAATGTGCATGAAATCGCTCG
>JAODLJ010000022.1:3455775-3466456 GCA_027576115.1 Cathorops melanopus
TGTGTATGTGTGAGAGTGTTCGTTAATACTGAAAAGTATCCAAATAAACGAGTTTGTGAACTCAGTTCTGTCCTGCCGTCCTTCTGTGCTCCCCACATCCGTTCAACTTACTACAACCACTTTAAGCCATACACTCCACAGAGCAGGGCTTTATGAAGAGTGGCCAGAAAAAAAGTCACTGCTGAAGAAAACACATTTGGAATTTATCCAACAGCATGTGGCAGACTCCCCTAACACATGGAAGAAGATTCTCTGGTCAAATGAGACTAAAAATTGATCTTTTTGGCCATCATGGAAAACGGTATGTGTGGCACAAACCCAACACCCTGAGAACACCATTCTTACAGTGAAGCATGATAGTGGCAGCATCATACTATGGGGATATTTTTCATCTGCATGGACAGGAAAGCTGGTCAGGACTGAAGGAAAGATGGCTGGCACTAAATACAGGGCAATTCTGGAGGAAAACCTATTTGAGTTGGCCAGAGGTTTATGACTGGGATGAAGGGTCACATTCCAGCAGGACAATGACCCTAAACATACCGCTAAAGCTACACTGAAGTCATTTAAAGGGAAATAGTTGAGAGTATGCTGTGCGCATTCTGGCTGCCGCTTCTCACCAGACCTTTTTATTTTATTTTATTTTATTTTATTTTCAGTTTTGTTTTTTTCTTTTTTGTGTCTGTGTATTTTGATGTTTATTTTTTTTTTTTGGTTTTGTTTGAGTGTTTTTTCCACTGGTTGTGGTGTAGCTCCGGACCCAGTTTTGGGCGTCGGTTCCCTCCAGGCCTTGGTTCACCATTGATGATGCCTGTGCTCCTCACTATGGACTGCAGTGAGCTTATTGCTCTTTGAACATTGTGGTTGTCCAGTGCTCTATGCGGCGGTGCTTTTGTGCTTGGCGTGGTGTTCCGAGCGATGTTACTTGGTGGTGTCGTGGCGGCTGTGCAGGTGGTATAGGATTTATCTTTGTGCACCTTTTGGTGGGACTGTGGCAGCTACACCATTAGAATGACATCCTGACCTTCTTTTGGTGGGCTTTTTGTTTTCCCTAATTGTAAAGCGACCTTGGGTATGAGAAAGGTGCTATATAAATTAAACTGATTATTATTGTTATTATGAAATATTTAAATGTCTTGGAATGGCCTGTTCAAAGCCCAGACCTAAATCCAATTGAGAATCTGTGGCATAACTTGAAGATTGCTGTACACCAATGTAACCCATCTAACTTGAAGGAGTTGGAGCAGTTTTGCCTTGAGGAATGGGCAAAAATCCCAGTGGCTAGATGTGCTAAGCTAATAGAGACATGCCCCAAGAGACTTGCAGCTGTAATTGTAGCAAAAGGTGGCTCTATAAAGTATTGACTTTGGGAGAATGAATGCCTATGTACACTCCAGATTTCTGTTTTTTTCATCTTAATTATTGTTTGTGTCACAATAAAACAATTTGCATCTTTAAAGTGGTAGGCATGTTGTGTAAATCAAATGGTGCTAACCCTCCAAAAATCCAAAACCGGACAAACACCAAGGGGAATGTATACTTTTGCAAGACACTGTAGTTCCTGTTCTGACTTGTGTTATAGCAGTTATAGTCATTAATTCGGTCACCAGACTCTTTTTTCTCTTTCTGTTGAAGTCAAAAAGTGTAAACTCCTCCTTCCTGAAGGTGTCTTTAAAGTGGAAATGTTAACGCGACTGTTATTTCTGTTCAATAAATCACACATTGTGCTGCTGCCACCTGATTGGCTGATGGGTGTGCAGGTATTCCTTGTCAAGTGGTCAGTAAGTTGTGAAAGTCATGATTGAGAATATTTGTCCTTATGAATTTCTCATGCTCGCGCATTTGCCCTTTGCAAATGATTTGGCGCAGTCTAGTTTTACAGATGAAGAGAAGTGGTTGGATCCATTCAGGTGAAGCTGCTCCTCATTAATGTGACTGATGATGAGGCTCCTCGTTATAAACGCCTCCATCATTTTCTAGCTACAAAAGCTCTGACACTCCATTTTCTGCAAAATGCTTTGGAATAAAACAGAAATAATGACATGATATTATTTAAACAGCATTCTCTGTGCTCACAGTCGACCCTCCGGCATACACCAGACATACGTTCTGTCTTTTCATTCAATCTGTGGATCTTTTTTTTTTTTTTCCCCAGCGATCCTACTTAATTTAAAATAAATTAAATGAGAGATTGAAATGAACAACCCACATTTATCTTGTTAATACTGTCATCAAATTAACAGCTCATTACCTCGACCCCCTGATCCAGAATATGCTTTATATGAGACTTCTGCTCATGGTGGACCACGTTACAGTCCGTAAGAGGGCTTTTGGTGATCCGTTACAGAAAGTGGGAATGTGGGAATACTGTCCAGCTGTTCAGAAAATCCATGAGACAGGATGGTGAATGTTAATCCTAAGAGTGTCACATTTAGCTCAAGTATGCTCTTGTTCAAATTTAATTAAATATCTAACCCTTTGGGTGGGTCCTGACCATATAGAACTATTGTACATCTGTGAATGGGATCAAAATATTCTGTAATAACTTTCCTTGTGATTTTTGGATGTTGTCTTGTTTTTTGAGCTGCTCAGTATTTTGTCGTATTTACATTAAATTACAGGCATTTAGCAGACGCTCTTATCCAGAGCACCGCAAGTTGGCCTAGTAATTAGCGTGTCAGCCTCTTGACCGGGAGGTCATGAGTTCTACTCATGGTTGGCTCATACCAAAGACCATCATAAAAATGTTACCTATCGCCATCTGGCAAGGCATGCTGCAATACAGATGTGAGTAGGGAAGTCAAACTCTAGCAGTTACCAGAGGACTACCCCCCATTGTAATGCTAGCTGTATAGGCAAGAGGCTGAGGGCTATGGAAATTGGCACTGCACCTACGGTATATGCCTCAAAAGAGCTGGTTAGTACTGGGATAGGAGACTGCCTGGGAAGGCCAGATCCTGGCATGGAAGGGACTTTGATTTGATGTACAACATATCCTGGGGAGCAGTTAGGGGTTAGATACCTTGCTCAAGGGTACTTCAGCCATTTCTGCTGGTCCAAGGAATTGAACCAGCAACCTTTTAGTCCTAAAGCTGCTTCTCTAACCATTAGGCAATGGCTTCCCCATATATTCCCCATCAATACGCATTTCTTTTCACATTGATGGGGAATGCAAATCTTTGCCCTTCCCTGTATCCAGCCCCATTTAGCTCCTGAGAGTTTTTATTGCACCTAGTGGTCAAAAATCGGAGCTGCTAATAGACCAAGTGCTAATAGACCTCTTTTCCACCAGGGCATGTCCAGGGCTAGTTCACATCCAGTGTTTAATCTTGAACCAGTTCTTCACATTTTGACAGCCAAAGAACTGGCTGTCAGTTAGGAAGACTAATTCCAGAGTGGCACCAACTTGTTCTAGAACCAAGAACCATTTAATTCAGGGGCTAGGGGTGGGGTTATCAGGACCAATAAGACCAAATAAAACTTCATGACAAAAAACAGAGCTAGTGTAGAGTCTAAGGGTGGCACTGTGGTGTAGTGGTTACCACTGTTGCCTCACAGCAAGAAGGTTCTGGGTTTGAGCCCAGTGGTTGACTGGCCTTTCTGTGAGGGCCTCTACTTCTCCCACAATCCAAAGACATGCAGTTAGGTTAACTGGCTACTCTAAATTGTATGTGAGTGCGCAGAAAGGAACCGGCCACCCTACTGCTGCAAGTCCAGTCAAGTCAACCTAACATGGTTTGCCTCAAGCCTGGCTCAAGTTCAGCAGTGACGGCAACATCTAGTCTGAGTAATTCAAAGAGAAAGAGACAATGTAGTCCACCATTGTTGTTGTTGTGCTTGATGCTCATGTGGCTGGCTAGCAGGACTCGGAAAGCTGAGATGTATACAGTCACATAATAACATGGCTCTATGGTGGCTCTCTGGCCAATAGAAAACCAAACCTACAGTTCTTAAAAGGGTCTCAAACTTGAACCAGCTCCAAACCAGCACTAGCACCAACCCAGAACTAGCATTTGGTTCACAGTGGTGGAAAGGTGACCATACTGCCCTATCTATGAATCAATCTATGAACATTTTCATTGGAGGAGAAGCAGCAGACAGAACGATTAATGACAGGGTTGCCAAGGTTTTTTTTTTTTTTTAAGTTTAAAAATACTCAGCGGCTGACAAGATCTTGTTTCATAGCTAATAATTGGAATTATATCTCACACATTTCTGCAAATAAAGGCAAAATATTGTATTCCGATGTACAGAACCATTTCTATTGTAATGATTGAGAGGGAAAGTGGGATTACGGAGATTCTCTGGTCTGATTTGAACTGTTTTAGCGATATAAAGTGCTACATTTGGTATTACTCTGTCAGTTAGGGAGACTGGGATCTTGGTCATTTCTCTGACTAATCCTCTCCCCACAATTTACCCAAATATTATTCTTTGTGAGTTAGCGTGGATTTTATAGTGTGCAGCCAGTCCTTGTTTTTCCACATTTGCAGCTCAGCTAAATTCTAACATGCACAGAATCCCATATGCTAAAGATAAGCTAGTCAGCGAGCATTATTAGTCATATATGATATACACTCACCGGCCACTTTAATAGGAACTTGTCATTGTTGATTCTAAGATCCCTGTTCTTGGCTGCAGGAGTGAAACCCAGTGGGTTCTTCTGCTGTTGCTTTTCTGCTGAGATGTTTTTCTGCTCACCACGGTTATACAGAGTGATTATATGAGTTACTATATCCTTCCTGGCAGAAAAGCTCAAACCAATCTGGCCATTTTCTGATCTCTGACCTCTCTTATCGACAAGGCTTTTGTCTACTTTACATCCACAGAACTGTTGCTTGCTCGCTCACTCACTCTGTTTTTTTTTTTTCGCACCATTCTGTCCGTGTAAACTCTCGAGACTGTTGTGTGTGAAAAGCCCAGGAGATCATTATTTTCTAAAATACTCAAACCAACACCCATGCCACACACAGTGAAAGGAAGTCACACTGTGATATCACAACTTTTCCCATTCTGATGTTTGAACATTGTGAACGGTAACTGAACTTCTTGATTTGTATCTGTGTGATTTGATGCACAAGGGATCAAGTGTGCATAGGGACTGGCTGATTAGAGAACTGCATCAAACAGCTGTAGGTGGATGTAGAGGTGTTCCTAATAAAGTGGCCAGCGAGTGTATGTTTACAGCTGGTTGTTCTATCCTCTCCTTCCTTCTGCAAAGAGAATTCGGGAAACAGCAAAATAATTAAATAAACGCTTTGTGAAAGAGGCTCGTCCACTGATGCCCTGTGTGTGTGTGTGTGTGCATCATTGATGTATCAGTGTTTGTAGTGATCAGGCAGATTGTAACAGTGTTGACCTTAAAATGACAGCAGGCTTCTCATGAAGCTTTAAAGGTCTCCAGTTCTGCCTCCTTCCTCTCGACAGCGCACAGAACACCACCTACTCACAAAACTTATTCAGCGAATGTAATTTTCCTGAGCTATTACATTCTGGAAATCTGAAAAAGCAAGAGTCCAAAAATAGTCCCTCTATTTCTATGAGTTCAACAACAAGTGGGGAAGAATGAGGTTCGAGATGGATGAAAACCTGAAGAACAGTGGCTGAAATTACTGCCTACGTGTGTGTGTGTGTGTGTGTGTGTGTGTGCATATTCAAATATTTAATAAATAATCGATGACTTTTAATACCTCAGAAATCATGTCTGTGAGTGGGTGTGTCTTGAAGGCCATATATGGAAATATAGGTGTGTCTTCGTCGCCATGTAGAAAAATAAGGTGAACTCTGAGTGGGCGTGCCTTTAAGACCAAATATAGCAATGCAGGTGTGTCTTTAAGCCCATTTAAAAAAAAAAAAAAACAATAAAATAAAAGCAGCTCTGTATGGGTGGAACTTTAAGACCATATATGGGAAAGTGGGTGTGTCTTTGAGGCTATATACCGGTATAGAAATGTTGGTGTGTGTGTGTTAATGTATAAAAATGAGAGCAGCTTCAAGTGGATGTGTCTCTAATATCTAATGCCATATATGGAAATGTGGGTGTGCCCAAATATAAGTATGTGGGCATGTTTCGGATTTAAAGCCTGCCAAATACCATTTAAGGTATTTGGGCATGTCATGAAACTACAAACAGAAATTGTAAATATCTTGCTGACTTCCTGATTGAAAATAATTTCTTAGCAGCTAATACCAGCTTCCAAAAGCGCAATGGAAAGAGGTGGACATTTTTGGATTGAGCGACTCAAGCTAAACGCCAACTTGACTATATTTTGGTCAGGAAAAAATGGCGCAATAGCGTTCTCAATGCTGAGGCATACAACAGCTTTCATAGTTTGGGATCGGACCATCGAGTTGTGTCCATGAGAGTTCGCCTCAGTCTTTGAGTGCCCAAGCAGAAATCACATCATGTCTGGTACAATTGGAAATCCCTTGCCGCGAAATCCGAAATGCAGGAACAGTATAGTGTTCAAGTTAGAAATCGCTTTCACTATCTGGAAGATGTTGATGATGATCCTACTATAAGGTACCAAAAATTTATTGATGCCAATCATGAAGCTGCCAAAGTCTGTATTCCTCAAAAGATGAAGTTGAAAAAGCCACTAAGATCCACACATCCTGAGGTCGTAATGGCCAGAGACAGGCTTTATAAGATCCAGGCTGAGAGCCATTCTACTAGCCTTGAGGACCAGGAGCGGGTCAGCCATTCTCTGGACCTCACCAGGAAATCCTTGTATGAAGTGTACGATCGCTTGCAAACTGAAGATCTAGAGGAGATGGTGAAAAGGGTGAAGTCTACAAATGCTAACAGGCAGTATAGTGAGGCATGGGAAGTCATAAATGAAATAAGTGGCCGCAAGAAGAAATCGCTGCATGGTCATGTGGCTGGGGCAAATCCAGAGGAGAGGGTAGCCACTTGGTTTTCTCACTTCAAGAATTTGTTTGGGAATGCACCACCTGTGGATGACCTCGATGAAGACATCCCCGTTGTTATAGACAACCTAGACATCGACGATGGCCCATTCACAATCGAAGAGTACATCAGTGTCAAGAATTCTCTTAAGGAAGGAAAGAGCGCTGGACCAGACAATATTCCTCCTGAAGTTGTGAAGCACTGTGATCTTGATGACATTATACTGGACTTTTGTAACCAGGCACTCGTGTCTGGAGGTAAACCACAACAGTGGTCCCTCTATCCAGTTCCAAAGTCTGGAAACTTATCAAACACTGATGACTACCGAGGTATTAGTTTAACCTGTGTCATTGCGAAGATTTATAACCGTATGATTCTCAACCATATCCGCGACCATATCAACCCTCACCTTCGGAAAAATCAAAATGGATTCTGGGAAAATAGGTCTACAATAAGTCACATCTTGGCTCTGTGGAGAAATCTTAAGGAGGCCAGAAAGAACAACTTATCCATTGTTCTTACGTTTCTGGATTTCAGGAAAGCCTTTGATTCAATCCATCGGGGTAAAATTATAAAGATCCTCAAGGCTTATGAAATTCCCCCAAGGCTTCTAAGAGCAATTGATGCAACGTACACTGGTACCCGAGCAAAGGTGATGACCCCTGATGGTGAGACTAGAGAGTTTGAAATCTCTGCTGGTGTTCTGCAGGGCTATACACTAGCCCCTTACCTCTTTGTGATAGCCCTTGATTATGCTCTTCGAAAAGCCATCAATGGACGGGAGCATGAATTCAGCTTTACAGTAACTCCCAGGTGTTCGTGCAGATACCCAGAAAAGAACATCGCTGACTTGGACTTTGCTGACGACATTGCACTACTATCTAACGATGTCAATTGGGCACAAAGATTGCTGTACAGTGTCGAGAGGGAATGCAACCGTATCGGCCTAGCTCTCAATGACAAGAAGACCAAGGTGATGTTGCGTAGTGTGTCATTTCCGGGGCCTCTGTTTACAAACGACAGTAGTACAATTGAGGAGGTTAATGATTTTAAGTATCTCGGCTCATGGGTTAATTTCACCGACCAGGATATTAAGGTGAGAAAGGCTCTTGCCTGGAAAGCATTAAATGACTTGAGTAGAGTTTGGAAATCAAGTGTCTCCCGTGAGCTTAAGATCAGGCTCTTTGCGGCAACTGTGGAGTCCGTGCTACTTTATGGGTGTGAGTGCTGGTCATGAACATCGACCCTTGAAAGATCACTTGATGGTGCCTATACTCGGATGCTCCGTACAGCCCTTGACTTCAGTTGGCAGAGCTTCGTGCCAAACGAGGAACTTTATGGTACTCTACCAAAAATCTCGGACAAAGTGGCCTGGCGGAGACTTGGACTCGCTGGCCATTGCTTTAGGCATAAAGATCTGCCCGCGGGAGAGCTTCTGCTTTGGGAACCCCTCCATGGCCACAGAAATCGGGGACGCCCTCCTACAACCCTCATTGACATCCTCAGGAGGGACGTCAACGCATCATCCACCGCTGAGCTAGCAGAATGCATGGCCAACCGGGAAGACTGGTCATCCAGGCGTGAAACTCGGCTGAGGCCGCCACAGTAGTAGTAGTAGTAGTAGTAGCAGCATGTCCTTGAGTCTGTATGTCAAAATCAGAATAGTGTCCATATATAGGAATATGGGTGTGTCCTTCAAGTCCATACATGGAAATGAGAGTCACTGTGAGTGGGTGTGCCTCGCATATCTAATACCATATATGGAAATGTGGGTGTGCCCAAATATAAGTATGTGGGCATGTTTTTGATTTAATACCTTTCATACCATTTTTGGTAATTGGGCGTGTCTTTGAGTCTGTATGTAAAATAAGTGGATCTGATTGGGCATGCATGTGCACCCATATATAGGAATATGGGTGTGCCTTTCAAGTCCATACATGGAAATGAGAGCCACTTTGAGTGGGTGTGCCTTTATGCACATTTTTGGTATGTGGGCAGGTCCATTTCTTGATATAGAAATGAGAGCAGCTCTGAGTGGGTGGAAATTTAAGACCATTTATGGGTAAGTGGGTGTGTCATTGAGTCTATATATAGAAATGTGGGTGTGTATGTGTGTTCATGTATAAAAATGAGAGCAGCTTTGAAGGGATGTGTTTCTAATATATAATACCATTTATGGAAATGTGGGTGTGCCCAAATATAAGTATGTGGGCATGTTTTTGATTTAATGTCTGCCTTTGATACCATTTTTGGTAATTGGGCGTGTCTTTGAGTCTGTATTTAAGATAAGTGTCTCTGATTATGCAAACATAGGCGTGTCTTTCAAGTCCTTACATGGAAATGAGATCCACTTTGAGCGGGCGTGCCTTCATGCTCATTTTTGCTATGTGGGCAGGTTTTTGAGTCTATATATGGAAATAAGAGCAGCTCTGAGTGGGTGTGCTTTTAAGGCCATAAATGGGAATGGGGATGTCTTTGAGTCCATATATGGAAATAAGAGCAGCTGTGAGCGGGTGTGACTTTAAGATTTATGTCTTGTGAGGGTCATTGATAATCATATTTTGGGTCTAAAAGTTTACACACCCCAGTTAACATTATTTTTGTGATGTAAAAAAAAAACAAGCTAATTCATATCAGTTATTTTTTCACTTTTAATGTAATATAGTAGCCACCAAGTGAAAAACAAATAGGAAAAAAGAACCCAGTTCTTAATATATCATGGTTGCATAAGTATGTGCACCCCTTAACTTCTATCTTATTAAAGCACTTTTTGTTTGTAAGACACTTTCTGGGTAAGATTCTACCAACTTATCTGAACCTGGCAATTTCATTCCGTTCTTCCTTCCATAAATGTGCCAGCTCTGTGAGATTGTGAGGAGATCTCTTATACACAGCCTCCTTCAAGTCATACCACAGGCTTCTGGTAGGATTGAAATCTGGGCTCAGACTGAGTCAGTTCAAAACATGGATCTTCTTCTTCTGAAGCTGTTGACTTGGATTTGTGCTTTGGATTGTTATTGTGCTGGAAGGAAACTGTCACATCCATAACACCAGGTTTTTCCTTCATGCTGTCTATCCAAGACAAGAAATATTTTCAATTGGACATTTTTTTGTGTTCATTCAGGTCTCCTGCGTGTTATACAGTACATACATAAGTATGATGTTTTCTTTGATGATCTTGAAAATTCAGTTTGTATAAAGAGAAAGTGTGTCTCATACATATGAAAGTTTTGCCTGTTTGATGTCACTTCCATAATGCTGATAAATTGCTAAGTTGTTAATCAGCGGGTGAATATGAGCTACAGGATTTTCAATTCATATTCATTAAGTCTTCCTGCTCATGCTCACCAGCTAGATAATGTTACACACATGACAATAGCTAACCTTCCAGGTGTCTGGACTCAAAGACTGGAAAATGAGCGACGAGTTCCTTAGAGTTCTTTTGGGGCCAATTCTTGTTCAGTGAAAAAAAAAAAAAAGTCATAATTCTATCATGTGTGTCTGCACAATATGCCCATGGATGGATAGAATGTTTTTTTGTTTTTTTCCCCCACCATTTTTTTCCCCAAAGATTTCACAGTGTGTGTTAAGTTTTCCATAGCTATGTACAGTAGTTTAGCGAAATAAGTTCACCAACTCGGGAAGGATTTGTAGCATTCTAAAGAATTAATGTAATTAATATAGCTAATGGAGCTACAGTTAGGTCCATAAATATTTGGACAGGGACAACATTTTTCTAATTTTGGTTCTGTACATTACCACAATGAATTT
>JAODLJ010000022.1:4004980-4015139 GCA_027576115.1 Cathorops melanopus
GATTCCTTCCTTCTCTCCTTTATTTGATTCCCTCCTTCATTTGATTCCTTCCTTCCCTCCTTTATTTGATTCCTCCCTTCCTTCTCTCCTTTATTTGATTCCTTCCTTCCTTCCCTCCTTTATTTGATTCCTTCCTTCCTTCTCTCCTTTATTTGATTCCTTCCTTCTCTCCTTTATCTGATTCCCTCCTTCATTTGATTCCTCCATTCTCTCCTTTATTTGATTCCCTCCTCCTTTATTTACAGTAATGTGGTGTTGCTGATGTGGAGTTTGAGTTTAGATTTCTCTTCAGTGACTCACCTGTAGGACGGTGCTGTTGTGCGTGTTGGGGAAGGAGGTGGTTCTGTCGGGCCACAGGATGAGATCTCTGTTGGAGAGCGAACACGATCCGGAGCTCACGCTGCTCCCAGCCCTCCTCCTCCCCCCCTCCCCCTCCCCCTCCGAGCTCCACAGCCGCCGGTGATGGAGCCGGTGAGCAGCTTTAAAGGAGAGGTAAAGTGCGAGCCATCTGAACACAGGAAGAGGACGACAGGAAGTGTGTTTAGGATGAGCGCATCAGGAAGAACATCAACCCTCATTACGACTGCTTTTCTTATCGTTTTCAGTCATCACGAAACGTGCGTAAGTGCCGTTATGGCAGGTACATTTACATATCATTTGCATATGTAAATTACTCATTTGCATAGTGAACATTTCAAGCTCCACCCAGTCGCCTTTTCTGATCTGTAGATGGTATCAGTACGCAGGTAGCACAGGTACACCGTTATACTGTCTCACACCCTGCGTGGGGCTCTGTGGGGTGGGGTTAAAGGTGGTGTAAGGCCTGCAGAAGGTTAAACAGATCCTGTGTGTGTGTGCGCGCCTTATGGGTATATTGTACTGATCCGTTTTAGAGCGCGAGTCAGACCTGGCCAGCGTTCCCTGCAGCATGGCGTTGGACATCTCGGCTGGAGAGACGTCAATGAAGCGCAGAAATGAGAAGCAGCTCCCTTCATCACCTACAGAACAACAGAGATGGAGTGTGTGTGCACGTTTCATAATAATCAGGAGTGTGTGTGTGTGTGTGCGAGAGAGAGAGTTTGAGAGTGTGTGTGTGTGTGTGTGTGTGTGTGTGTTCGAGAGAGAGAGTTTGAGTGTGTGTGTGTGTGTGTGTGTGTTTGAGAGAGGAGGAAAGAGGGTGTGTGTGTGTGTTCGAGAGAGAGAGTGTAGGTGTTGAGAGGGGAGAGAGTGTTGAAAGGAGAGAGTGTGAGTGTTGAAGAGAGGAGAGAGAGAGAGAGCGTGTTGAAGAGAGGAGAGAGAGAGAGAGAGACTCACTTGTGTTGTGAAAGAGGGAGTGGTGGATGTGGTGAGGGGAGAACGGTGAGAATAAAACCTGCAGCAGTCTGTAAGACACACATTAAAGACATGGAGTTAAATATCTGCAGCGTGTGTGTGTGTGTGTGTGTGTGTGTGTGTGTGTGTGTGTGTGTGTGTAATGAAGCTCACCTGCTCCTCCCCGGGCTGCAGGTCTGAAGCAGGCTGTGGCGGAACAGGAACTTGGACATGATGAAGGGTTTGAGGGACATGTGGAACGGAGAACGCGTCTCCTGTCTCTCAAACAGGTCTGGGTGATTACACACCTACACAACACCAACACACACACACACACACACACACACACACACACACACACACACACAAGCCTCTGACTCTCTACACACTGAATAACACTCTGCTCTGCACAGGAAACTCATCAGACTCCACACAGGCTGGACTGCTCCCTCTCTCTCTCTCTCTCTCTCCACTGTTCCACACTATTTCACTTTCATCACTTTGTTGCACTGAAACATGATCACAGTCTGCTCACAGAGAACGTTCTCCGCCATTCTGTCTCTCAATGTTACGGTTTTTTTTTAGATCAGGCTCATGTGATCCCCCCAATCATCTGATCATAATCAGGTTCATCAGCAACACTCATTTCACTGTGTGCACAAACGGACCTTTCGGAACTGCATGACAAGGTTCATGAGGCTGCTGGTGGTGCTGTGCGCTTGCTGGGCCGTGCCCATGGACGACTGCAGCAGGTCCTCGATGGAGATCTTGTTCTTCAGAGCCTGGTACAGGAGCCTCTGTCTGCTCGTCAGCTGGCACGAAGTCAAGATCTCGATCTGGAGAAGGTGGTGAGGTGAGAGAGGGAGGGTCACTCTGGCACAAATACAGATCTCTCACAATACGTGTGTGTGTTAGAGTGTGAGTGAGAGATAGAGAGTGTGGTACCTTATCCGAGAGCTCGTTCTCTACATCCTTCTTTATCCTGCGCAGCATGAAGGGCTTCAGGATCATGTGCAGTCTGGAGAGCTGGTCTGATTTTCAACACACACACACACACACACTCTTTAATAACAACTTAACTCGTGTGAGATTCAGACGTGCTTTTATCAAAGCTGAGCACATGAAGGTTATGGGCTTTGCTCAAAAACCCATCAGTGTCCAAGTTTAGTTTTCAAATACACGTGATTTTTGCTGTACAAACCAGACACAATTTGTAATAATTCTCTGACTGTACGCGTGTTTCACGTCTTGGCTCGTGTGTTGACTAGCACGTGTGCACACTGCATGAAAATCATATTCCGGTGCGTTTGTTATTACAGTGGATTCATATGAAATGAATCAGATAGAAATGAATCAAAGCGACGGGGAAAAAAAACAAAAAAAAAAAACCCAGAACGAATCAGAATGAACTGATTCAGAGTGAAACGAGTTAAAAGTTAATCAAATCAGTATGAAGACTATAGGTGTGTTACTGCATCGTAAACCATCACGGTCCAATAGAATTCAGTTATAATGGATTCATCCAAAACGATTCAGAGTACAACGCATCAGGGTAAAATGAATCGGCATTCAACGAATCAGAATATAATTAATCAAAGTACAAGGAATGGGAGTAAAAAGAATCAGAGTGAAATGAATCAAATTCAAATGAATCACAGTAAAACGAATGAGTTAAGTGAATCAAATAAAAACAGGAATCGGAATGAGTCACAGTAAAATTAATTAGAGGCAAGTGAATCAAAGTAAAAACGAAAGAGTGGAATGAATCAAATAAAATAAGGAATCAGATTTAAATGAATCAGAGTAAAATTAGACTTAAGCGAATCAAAGAATAATGAATCAGACAGAAATGAATCAAATAAAACAAGGAATCAGATTTAAATGAATCAGAGTAAAATGAATCAGAGTAAAATTAGAGTTAAGTAAATCAAAGAGCAATGAGTCAATTTAAAAAAAATCAGATGTAAATGAATCACATAAAAACAGGAATCAGAATAAAGTGAATCAAAGAACAATGAATCAGACAGAAATGAATCATACTAAAATGAATGAGTGAAATTAATCAAAATAAAAACAGGAATCAGAATTAATCAGAGTAAAATTCGAGTTAAATGAATCAAAGAACAATGAATTGCAGTAAAAAGAATCAGAGTGAAACAAATCAAATGAAAAGGAATCAGTTTCAAATGAATCACAGTAAAATGAAGGAGCTGAATGAATTCAAATAAAAGCAGCAAAATCAGAATTACATGAATTAGAGTAAAATTTACTAAGGAGTTAAATGAATCAAAGTGCAATGAATAGAGGACAACAAATCAGATTCAAATGATTCACAGTAAAAAAAAAAAATCAGAATTAAATGAATCAGAGTAAAATTAAGTGAATCAGAGCAGAATGAATCCAAGTAAAAAAAGGAATCAGATTTAAATGAATCAGTTTGAAGACTATAGATCATAAAAGCCCATCATGTATCCCTATAAAACAAATCCGAATAAAACGCATCAAGGTTAGTTGTTATTGCAATTGAAGTTGCGTTGCTGCATCACAGCCAATCACGCGACACCAGTTCACAGGAGAGGACGGTTGGGTTTTTTTTTTTTCAAGGTTAAACATGTACACGTTTCTAAATGTTTGTGCCTTTGTGTTTGTTTACTACAGGAAAAACCAGTCATTTCTATCCAAACATAAGACATGAAGGTGAGGTGGAAGAACGTGAGGACTCACTCTCATCGATGGCGGATTTGTTCTCGGCGTGACTTTCTATGTCTTTGGAGAACCACTCGTTGAACTCCTCATGGGAGTCGAACAGAGTCGGCATGATGAAGTGCAGCAGAGCCCACAACTGAGGAGACGAACACAAAGAGTCGGATTTATAAAAATCTCCCCCGTTCATAATTCTCTCTCTCTCACACACACGCGCGTGCACAGTCTCACCTCGGCCATGGTGTTCTGGATGGGTGTTCCTGTAAGCAGCAGTCGGTTTCGGCACTGGAACTGAAGCAGGATCTTCCAGCGCACGCTGCAGACCAGAATCATCATCAGCATCAAACAACAAAACCTAAGGAGACCCGTCAACACGGCTCCGAGAGAAACCAACACAGGAATCAGACGCACTGAGACTTGAAAGCGCGGTGAAGCTTGGCTCCGAGACACTCGGCGTGGTGATCATTCATCTTTCACCACAACAGAAGCTGCTGGTACATGTGCTGTCAGGCGGAGCCGTGTTTTGGACACGGAGACGGTGTTAATACACGCCACGTGAGGAGGAAAGGCAACATCCAAATCCATCCTCATGCTCTCTTTAAGGAACAAAATACTACCACAACCATCAGGGACTCATTACACTTCATTTAACATGACTGGGGTCATTTTTTTTTAAGGGCGAAGGGGAAAAAATGTGAGCAAGTGGAAAACAAAAAGCCAATTATTATACTGGATTGATCGAAAACGATTCAGAATAAAATGCATCAGCATTAAATGAATCAGAAAAAAAATTAGAGTTAAGAGAATCAAAGTCCGATGAATTGGAGTGAAATGAATCAAATAAAAAAGGAATCAGAAGCAGTATAAAAGTTACTCTGCATAAAAAGCCAGCTCACCGAAAGGGAAAGGAGGTGAGCAAGTGGAAAACAAGAAGCCAGTTTTATTATTCTACTGAACTCACCGAAAAAGATTCAGAGTAAATTGCATCAGGGTAAAATGAATCAGGGTTAAGAGAACCCAAAGTACGATGAATTGGAGTAAAAAAAGAATCAGAGTAAAATTAACTGGAGAATCAAAATACAATGACTCGAAATAAAAAAAGATGAGTGAAATAAACCAGAAAAAATGAATCAGAGAAAAATTAATTACAGTTAAGAGAATCAAAGTTAAATGAATCAGAGTCACAAAATACGATGACTTGTCATAAAAAGGATGAGAGTGAAATAAATCAGAGAAAAATGAATCCAAGTAAAATTATTTAGAGTTAAGAGAATCAAAATATGATGAATCGGAGTAAAAAGAATCAAACTGAAATGAATCAAATAAAAAAGGAATCAGATTTAAATGAATCACAGTAAAGTGTGAAAGGAATCGAATAAAATCAGGAATCAGAATTAAATGAATCAGAGTAAAATTAACTGGAGAATCAAAATACGATGACTCAAAGTAAACAGGATGAGAGTGAAATAAATCAGAAAAAAATTAATCCATGTAAAATTAGAGTTAAGAGAATCAAAAGTATGATGAATCAGAGTAAAAAGAATCAGAGTGAAATGAATCAGAAAAATTAAATCAGAGAAAAATGAATCCATGTAAAATTATTTAGAGTCAAGAGAATCAAAATATGATGAATCAGAGCAAAAAGAATCAAACAAAAAAGGAATCAGATTTAAATGAAATCACAGTAAAGTGAATGTGTGAAAGGAATCGAATAAAATCAGGAATCGGAATTAAATGAATCAGAGTAAAATTAATTGGAGAATCAAAATACGATGACTCAAAGTAAACAGGATGAGAGTGAAAAAAATTAATCCATGTAAAATTAATTAGAGTTAAGAGAATCAGAGTACAATGAATCAGAGAAACAAAATGCGATGAGTCGTAATGAAAAGGATGAGAGTGATGAATCGGAGTAAAAAGAAACAGAGCGAAATGAATCAAATGAAAAAGGAATCAGATTTAAATGAATCACAGTCAAGTGAATGTGTGAAAGGAATCGAATAAAATCAGGAATCGGAATTAAATGAATCAGAGTAAAATTAGAGTTAAGTGAGGCAAAGTCAAAAGAAACAAAGAAGCTTTAAATGAATCATAGGAAAAAGAATCAAAATAAAAACAGGAATCAGAATTAAATGAATCAGACGGAGTATAAACTTTACGTTGCGTAAAAAGCCAGTTAACCGAAAGGGACAGGACCGTGGCCAAAGTGGGAATGCGTGCACGTGTGTGAGAGAGTGAAAGAGAGAGAGAATGAATGCAAAGTGGAAAACAAGACGACGGCGACTATGGTCTTTTATCTGTGGGGGAAAAAAAGGATGCTTTTTATTTTTTTAGTTTTACTGTTTGTCGCACATCTTAAGAGTAAAAATTAGCTAGCTAATAGCTAACAATAACCGTACATTCTTTCCAAAATCAAAGTCGATCAGGACCATCTGTGAGAGTGTGATGTAGAATCACAAACGAGTTAAACAGCGTGGTGGAAATCTGCGGCGTCAGCACCAACATATACACACACTTGTGGTTTCGTTCATATTTAATCGATTTTTTTTTTAACGTAACATTGCAGTATTGCTGGCAGTTTGTGACGCATCAGGATACCCATCACATATCGTAGAAACACCTTCGAGAATGGTGCCATGATATTTTCGTCATATTGCCCCGCCCCTAAATGAGAAGAAAGGTTTACCTGGTGCTGCTCTTCAGAGCCTGCGCTTCATCCAGAACCATGTACTGCCACTTGACCCGCTGGAAATACTTCACGTCCTGCACCACCAGCTGGTAACTCGTGATCACCACGTGGAAGGGTGCGTTCTGCGTGTACAGCGTTTTCTACATACACAGCCAGCACAACATTGTTTACGATTTGCAGAAAGGCTGAAATCCGCACTTGGTTTTGAAGCCGACGACTCACCTGGCTCCAAAACTTTCTGATGACCTTCCGGTCGTGAGGGTTCCCCCAGTACGGCAACACCTGCGCGACAAACGTTTACACCGCAGAATTCACATTACTGTTCTGTATATTCCCACTCGTTCTCAAACATCAGCATCAACAATACAACAGTGCCCCCTGCAGTCACTCCTCGGTACTGCGGATGTTTATTTGGATGTACCGTATGGATGCGTCGTGTTTTCTATTTGGAACTTTAAAAAAAAAATTAAATAGGACCTTGTTCAAACTGTTATCGGGTTTGTAAATAGCGCCAGTTCAGTGGGTTTATGAAAAGCGGAAAAGCACAGCGAGCTATTTAAAGGTTTCCATGAGACTTCCTGTGCAGCTGCGACGCTCACCTTGAATTTAGGCACGAAGCGGGTGAACTCCTGGTGCCAGTTGTTGAGCGTGGAGGCCGGAGAGATGATCAAGAACGGACCCCAAATGTTGTCTCTCTGCAACACACACGTGCACGGAGAGAGAAAATAAAGCCAGTGCATAAGGGAAATGAAGGAAAAAAAAAAAAAAGAGAGAGAGAGAGAAAAAACAGGAAAGTTTCCTCTGCAACCAAGTCTGTCGCATTAAATTCCACTTCCTGTCTCGAATGATCGACCGCAAGGATGAAGCGTGCAGCTGGAGAAGCCCTGAGCCTGAAGCTGAAGGAGAATCGTTCGTCCTGTAAAACCGCACCGCTGGATCTGTTACTGATTTAACTATTGTAATTAAAGCTTGAAAAGGGTGGGACGGGCGAGGGGTCAAATTAATGTCAATAATTAAGAATCTGTTCATTATTATTGTTACAGTGCAGTAACTAGATCATCCTCCACACACACACACGGATGAGTCGGACCGAACCCTCTGCACATGTGTGTGTGTGTGCTTCTCAAAAAGGCTTTAATGAAGTTAAGTTGTGGTCTGATCTCCTAAAACGTTCCTAGACCAGAGGAATAAACTGCTCCTGTTGCCATGGTGACCGGCTCTCGTTTCTCAGGTTCCTGTGGAAAGTACTCACCTCGGCCAGGTGGGCCAGCAGGGCGATGCTCTGGACCGTTTTACCCAGACCCATCTCATCTGCCAGGATGCCATTGATGCCCTGACACACACACACACACACAGGGTTAGAGACTGAGACTGAGCACGCACACACACACACCTCTGTGCATTTACCAGCACTGACCTGTTCGTAAAGGTTAGCGAGCCAGTTCATGCCCTTGAGCTGGTAGGCTTTGAGCTTGCCGTTGAAGATGGTGGGTTGAGGGATGTCCTCTCCGGCCTGGATAGAGGGATTAGACAGGCTGTAGCTCTCCCCGAACCCGGAGCCGGAGCCACACCCACCCGCCACGTGTAGAGAGGCACTGCGGCTGTCCTTTGATTCCTCGTCAAACTGCCTCGTCTGTGTGAGAGAGAAAAAAAAAAAAAAAAAAACACACGTGCGCGCACACACACACACGGTTATTCTTATTTTTGTGATTAAGTACCCTTTGTAGTGGCTCCAGGTACCTGTTAATCACAGTACAGTAAATTAGAGTACCTGGATAGTAAATTAGAGCGTACCTATTAGCAGGCTTGTAGTACTCGAGTCTGACTCGTGCCCTAATTTTAAGGACTCGTGACTCGACGTGAGCACTGATGATTCGGATTTTTTCTTCATCTTTGGTAACATGCCATAATAATTTGGCATAAGATATTTATAATCGACATTAATTTTTATACTCATTTCGTCTAAGCGTGTCACACCTGCGCACCTTGGTGTGCTCCGGGCAGCGCGCGCACCAAGCGGACTCTTGCGTGCGCCGTAAACGACTCGCACCTGCACAGGATTAAGGCACAATCCGTGCGCCGATATAAAAACCGCAAAAACACACTCACTTTGCGAAGTATTGAGTTGCGTGGCTGATACATGACCGAGCCTTATTTCCTGCCTTTTTCTGACGAGTCTACGATAGCCTGTTTGTGTCTCGCTCGGCCTATCGCCCGTTTCATCTGCCGTTCTGGATTGTTTGTCTTCACTTGTATTAATAAACGCACCTTCTACGCTTCCATCCGTCTCCCAACCATCTCTGACAGAATACTTGACACTCCCTGATAAAGAGAAGCGCATTCACCTGTTCAGGAACAAACTAACGTTAACGGCGCTGAAATGCCTGGAGAGAACGCCGCTAGGATTGTCCGCTTTGCTTATACAGACTTCTCGTGCAGTGGGAAAAAACGCACTGCTGTGTGATCCACATAAACGCAGCAACAGATACCGTCACATGGTGCGGGTGGAGTCTTGTTCTCGACTCAACTTGAAATTTTCTTAAATGACTCGGACTTGAACACTGGGGACTCGAGGTTTAGTGACTCGACTACAAGACTGCCCATCAGAATACGGGTCGCGAATTAGAATATCGATCATGTAGAGTATATTAGAGCTGCATCATGTGACTCCTTTACAGAACCCGTTAACTGACTTGATGTTAAAAATACTTCGTACGCAACCGTCGTCTTTGATTTTTTTATTTTAATATACAGTGGCAAGAAAAAGTAAGTACACCTTTTGGAATTACCTACATTTATGTATAAATTCAAGTTAAAATACGGTCTCAGCTTCGTCCAAGTTACAACAATACACAAACTCTCTCTGTTTCATGCTTCTTCAAGCCGAACGTTTTTGTACATCATGAAGCAAATTGAAAACGTGACAAAGGAAACGTGTTTGCTTACTCTGGCTTGGTGGATCTGGTAGGCTTCTTTGGCGTTCCTCAGGGCCTGAGATTTGTAGTATTCACTGTCTATGGAGGGAGCGAGAGAGAGAGAGAGAGAGAATCCTTTATACAAGTCAAACTCTCCAC
Source organism: Cathorops melanopus (assembly GCA_027576115.1). Classification (NCBI taxonomy): domain Eukaryota; kingdom Metazoa; phylum Chordata; class Actinopteri; order Siluriformes; family Ariidae; genus Cathorops; species Cathorops melanopus. The sequence goes on from JAODLJ010000022.1 coordinate 4,014,758, forward strand.
TCACACAATCAGTGTGTTCACCTTTAATCCAACAAATAACTCTTTAACAAAAAAAAAAACCCTGTTCTGTCTTAAAGCCATAAGGGGGCAAAATAAAAAATAAATAAATGGATAAATTATAATATAGGCGCCACTTAGAAACTCTTACGCTCAATAATAAATGTATTTAAACTGAGCAATGTTCAGAAACCATTCCTGTCCAAGTAATACAGGATTAAATATTTTTAAAAAGTATGCTCAGTAATACAGGACTGAATTAAAATGTTAAGAAGCTGAAGTTTATGATTAAAAAGTGTTGAGGAGGTGATAGATTAGGGATAAAATTAGCTCATGTTTTAAGTCGTTCAAATTGTGTAAAGCTGCTTTGCGACAATGTTTATTG
>JAODLJ010000022.1:4092770-4104410 GCA_027576115.1 Cathorops melanopus
AGAGAGAGACAGAGAGAGAGAGAGAGAGTGAGAGTGAGTGAGAGAGAGAGAGAGAGAGAGAGAGACAGAGAGAGATACTGAGAGAGAGAGAGAGAGAGAGTGAGACAGAGAGACAGACAGACAGAGAGTGAGACAGAGAGAGACAGACAAACTTACAGACAGAGAGTGAGACAGAGAGAGAGAAAGACAGACAGACAGAGAGTGAGATAGACAGACAGACAGACAGAGAGAGAGACAGAGAGAGAGACAGACAGAGAGTGAGTGAGACAGACAGAGAGAGCGAGAGAGATGAACTACTTTTTGATGAAGTTGAAGATGAAAGATAGGAAGCAGTAAAGATAGAAAAGTTTGATTGTGATTAAAGACATCCTCAAAGCAAAATGCCTCAATAAATAAATAAATACATAAATAAATAGTTTAATCTAAATATATCCAAGAAAATAAATGAGTAAATAAATGATGCTCTCTTCATTGATCATGCAAAAGAAGAGACAGTAGAGGATTGTGGAATCTGAGGTTTTTGTTTCCTCGTAACTAAACGTTCAATCAGGGCCCACACACACACACACACACACACACACACACACACAGTACTGGTCCAGCAGGAATCCTCGTCATGGTTTTCAGTAAAATCCCCATGTAGTGCTGCTGTAGGAACCTCTCTGACCTGCATAACCTGTTCTTCTTCTAACCCTCGCTTTATAAACACACAGAACACTGCTGAGGATCAGAACAGGCTTGAACCGTCAACACACACACACACACACACACGTTCTTCTCCAACCACATACATCCCTCTGAAGAACTCGTGTTTGTGGAAGTGGAGGCAGAAGATCTCCTCAGACGGATGGACGGATGAACAGACAGATGGAGAGAGAGGGATCTGGGTAAACTTTACCACTTCCTGTTTCAGCTCCCTCTTTGGTCAAGTGGTTCTCAACAGTTCAACAGTTCTTTACCAAAATTGTGAAATGTTTAGGACCACTTGGGCAGACTGTGGAAATTTTCGTCGACTCTGCGGCGCCACGTCACTGTGGGACTCGTTTACACTTCAGTTTCTTTCACTTTAATCCTCTTCTATTTGTGTGTGTGTGTGTGTGTGTGTGTGTGTGAGAGAGAGACTCTGGCTCGTTGTGATTTCTTGTATAAAGTTAAAATAAACTCAGTTTTGCTGTTGCATGATTTTCTCTCTGGTTCTGGTTTATTATCTGCAGTTCAGGAGCTGTTTATTTATTTATTTTTATTAATTCTGATTAATTCTACAAATTTCTGTCCGAAGGGTTTAATTTAATTGATGTACCGTTCTGCTTCTCAGCCATCTTACACACTAGAGAGACTTTTTACAACTTGCTCTTCTGTACAAACCGAAGTGCACCACGTGTGTGGAGCATTCATTCATTCATTCATTTATTCATTCATTTATTCATGTTGCATGTTAAAATACTGTACTGTGGAATCCGGATATTCCTAAAGAAAGAAAGAAAGAAAGAAAGACTTATTTGAGGTTTTGCTGATCAGAAGGTTGTGGGTTTCAGTCCCAGCTCCTCCACTCTGAAGTTGTTGGATCCTCGAACACGACCTTTAACCCTCAACTGTCCGTCTCTGTGGATAAAAATGTCACCCAATGAGATAGAAATATCAATTCAAACTAATTATTATATTAAAGAATAAATTCAACAATAACTTGAGAAAGAAAACCAAAAGAAATTATTGATAATTAAATCTAACGAATGAGTGAAATATTTGCTCAGGAAAGAAAACAAGAAAGAAATTAAACCTAAATGAGTTAAAGAAAGAAAGAAAGAACTATTAGTGTTTGAGATTAATTTTTTTTTAAATTGTCCTCAGTATATGAATGTAAAATACAAAAAAAAATCTAAAATAATATGAAACTAAACTGAAGTAAAATAAAATAAATTTAATTCATTAAAACCAAATGATATACATTTAAATAAAATAAAATACTAAGATAAAGTAAAATAAATCAAAATAAAAAAATAAACAATATTAAATAAAATAAAGCAAACTACACAAACTAAAGTAAAATAAATTAAATAAAAATAAAATATGCAACTCCACTAAAATAAAACTGAGCAAAATAAAACACAATTAATCTAAATAAAATTAAATCAAATGAATTAAGTAAACTAAACTAAATTGAAATAAAATAAAAATGTGCCATCTTGAAGAGCCTCTCGTTTCACAGCATGAGAAACACAGCAGGAGGAAAAGATGAGATTCGTCCACAGACACATCTGGCTTCTGTTTCTGACCTCAGTCACTGTTTGGTCAGAACGCGGTCCGATTTAAACACCTGATGTCTGAGTTTTTGCACATTTGGGACACTGGAGTGAACAAAAATAAAGAAAGTTTTCCTGAAGATCATCTGAAGTTGGAGCTCAGAATGACATCATGACGCTAAAGTGTGAAGAAACCTGGAGCCCCGAGTGAACCTCAGTCACACACTGCAGCGTGTGAGTCTGGCTCAGGTTTAACAGGTCAGTGTGTGTGTGTGTGTTTACTGGTTGATCTGAAGCGAGTCCGTGGAGAGAGAGAGAGAGAGAGACTGTGAACATCACCGTGGTGTTTACTGCAGTGAACCATCGTGTCATTCTGATGCCACTCCCTGAACCCGGAGCTGATGAGACGTCTCCGAGATCATCACGAGGATTTCTGAGTTCAGGTCTCTCTCTCTCTCACACACACACACACACACACCACATTAAACACTGTGTGTGTCTGAGCTGATTTTAACACTATGACGTCATTACCAAGTTGATAATTTCTCTGTACATTTATATTCATGTGATCCACAACAGAACAGGTGGAATCTCACGGACTAAATGTCTTACAAGCGACAACAAACAAACAAACATTTATTATCACACAATTAGATTTCTCATGGAATTCACACAAAAATCAATTATGAAATTAAAAAATGATAGAATTATATAGATAGAAATATAAATCCACAAAATGTTAGGATTTACTTGTGATATCTACAACAACAACAACAAGTGTTGCCAGGCAAAACAAACCTCGCCCGGTAGCACTTATGATGAATATGAAGGAAGGTATCACGAAAAAACTATTTTGGCCTTGTGTGTGAACATACTTGGCCAATAAACATGAATCTGATTCTGATTCTCTGCTGCTCTCAGCCAATCAGAACCCACCATACTGCTCTCAGCCAATCAGAACACACCTGTACTGCATGATTGTTTCACCCTTACATTCTTACACCATGATGACATACCCTGTGTCTGAAATCGCTCCCTACTCACTATACAGGGCACTATATATATATAGTGAGGACGCCATTTTGTAGTGCTGTCCGAAACCTTAGTGAGGATTATTGGATTATTTACACCCTATATAGTGCACTCAAAGTATCCCACAATGCATCACGAAAAGTAGTGTACAACAATGGTCATAACCAAAACGATATATCCCATCATGCATTGCGGTCGCGCTGAAAAAAATCAAATTAAAAGTCTCAAAATGTGATTTAATAAAAGTCAGCAGCAAAGAAGAAAGAAAGGATTCAGCCTTGATTTAAAAGAACTGAAAGCTTCAGGGACTTTGTATTGATTAATGTGGGAAATGCGCTCAGTATAATATGGATTTATCACAAAAACACATGCGTGGGTTTATTATTTTGAAACCCAGCAGCCGACTGATCTGGCACGTTTTAATCGTGCGACAGTAATGACGTAAATACCAGCGCGACGGACTAGTGTCCCAAAGAGTTTTTTTATTTTACCAATGAGCTCACTGTGTAGTCCTCTATATAGTAATTCCCTATCTAGGGAGTAGTGAATGAGTGAGCGATTTCGGACACGGGGTTTGATTTCCGCTGTACGTTTTACTTCCGTCCTACGATGTCTCACAGGTCTCAACGCATCTCATTTACGCCCGTTGCTTTGACATACGGACTGATATATTACAGAGCGTATTTCAAACACTCATAACTTGCTATAGCAGCGACAACATAGCGATCAAACATGCATTCCAATATTTAATAAAATGAGAAATAGAATTTTGATGATAAAAAAATTTGCCTTCAGTTCTCCTTTAATTTGGCCTAATGAGTAGCTCGTTTGCAAAAAGTTTGACAAAACAACGACCAGGTTTGGTGCGGAGTGATGAATTTTTTCAAACAAAATCAAAATGGAAATCCGTGGAGAACTGACGGAGGACATACGATTTAACTGAATTGTGGACGACGGATGGATGACGGACGCCACGCCATGGCAACAGCTCATAGTCCTTAAGACCAGATGAGCTAAAAATCTACAGAAGGAACACTAATATGGCACTCATATCACACTAAATATATCCGAGTATGATTATTAACCGAGTCCTATCCTGCGTCCATCTCAGATTTTCCGACCTCCAATTAGTAAAGGCAAAGAACCTGGGATTCCTACTTGGAAAGTATGAGGTGTGTATGCAACTCCAACTTCAGCAAGTGACGTCAAATCAACATGGCCGCTCGCAGCACCACTTTACCTTCAGACGAGTTCGACTACACCGTATATACAATTATTAACTTTAGATCCGTCAGCATACAGACATGTTTACGTGTTAAATCTGTAACACTGACTCTACAGCTACTGAGCTTGTCACTAAGGTACAGCTCGTGAATACTTGGAGATGAAAAATTGTTCACATCGCCACCAATCGTGCGATGCACAGGCGAATGTTCTCCAAGCTTCGGGAGTCGTTTTTTGGTGCGTCTCTGCCTCGTGAGTGGCCAAATGTATGCATTGAAACTTGGTGGTGACTGTTTTTGTCGGCAAACCAAGCAGCAAATACTTGCAGATGCATTTGGGAACACTTTCCAAAGCTCGGGGAACCTTCGCCTGTCAGTAACAGCTCAGAGAACACAAGGTTAAAGCGGCATTCAAACATGGACGCTCTGAACTACAACACCCAAGAACCACAGCGCCCTCTATCACCTGACTACTAATCACTCCACCTGCTGGTCATAGTACACAGTACAATCAGCAACACACCTATATAAACCCTGCTCTCAAACCATCTCCTTGCGAAGTATTGTTCCACTCATAGCAAGCCTTTCCAGTTTATTGACCTTGTTTCTGTTTCTTCTCGACCTCATCTTATTGCTCGCGCTACATTGCCCTGTTCACCCAACCCCCACATCGCTTCCTGAACACCAATTTGGATACCTCAGACGGTTTGCACAACACCAGTCTCCCCTGCGCCTTCATCTGCAAGTGCCTGCACTCTGACATTGCCAAGCCTCTTGAATCAAGCCATTTGTCTTGAATCCGTATCCCTGATACTCGCAGGAGCCTCGGGGACACAGTGGTGAGGTAGAGCCTAACCTTCACCGAGACTTAAAAAGTACATTTACATTCGACAATCCTTCACCAAGATTCGTGACTGGTTGGGCGAAGGGTTCATGAATATTCGGCAAATGCTTGGCGATGGTTAGATGACACATTTGTGATCGTCGCTGATTGGTTGGTGTTGATGTCATGCATTGTTGAAATCTACTGAGCAAAGCATCGGTGATCATTCTCCTCCCAGACGCCGATACGTACAAAACCCTCAAGCATGCGTCTGAGGAAAAACGCCAGGTAGAGCTCCTCAAAAGAACATCAAGTGCTTGCCTGCTGTGTGATACAACTTTTATCTTGCCTGTACGAAGTACACGTTGCCATGCATCGCCACATTTTCACCGATAACCCATTGCAAAGCATCGCAAGCTGGAATGAGACCGACTGTAGCCTAATATGTATCCAGGTATCCCATGCATGTTTGTTTTTTTTCCACTTTGCCGCACAAAGTTTGGAAATTACGTCATTCCGAGAAAAGTCGAACGCGTTTTCTCCACCAGTATCACCAGCGAACTAATGATTAATCACTGATAACGTAACAGTCATTCCTAATTAAGTCTTAGCTTCCTCCTGGAGATGCCGTGAGTTGGCCTAGTGGTTAGCGTGTCCGCCTCTCGATCAGGAGATCGCGAGTTCTACTCACACTCTGGTCATACCAAAGACCATCATAAAAATGGTACCTACTGGCAAGGCATGCTGCAATACAGATGCGAGTGGGGAAGTCAAATTCTTGTGGTTACCAGAGGACCCACCCCCCACTGGAACCCTGGAACGTCCACTAGTGACCGTCAGCGACTCACTTTACACGTGAATAAAAAGTGAAGAAAATCACAACTCATTCTATGTATATAGTTCACGTAAAACTACTTGATGTCGTTTCCAGACTCGACCACAGCTGCTCTACACAAACCACATGAAATCGATATGCAGGAAGCCTCATTCACCCTCTGACTTTAAACACGTGGTGTACGGTAGCACCTCCAGCACTTAATACCAGAGCGCTGTTGAATTCTAGATACTGACTGGTCAGGAGGTGTTGATTAAATTTCTATCGTGACACTAAGACACTAACCCTAACCCGAGTTTGTTCTAACACGTTATTGTTTCTATCGTAAAAGCTCGTTCTTGTTCACAGGGACTTGTATGGCGGATGCGTCACATAAACGGATTAAAAAAAAAAAAACATGGTGTAATCGTTTAACATTCATGGAAGGAGTCTCCAGTGTCAGCGCTTTGTAACAACAATAACAATAAAAAAAACATACTGAGCAGCCTGCTTTATTCATTCACCAGCATCAACTCTTGCTTGTAACTCAGGCTTATTTGCTAATGGCTGTCCACTGATATTCAACGATGAGGTCCTCTTCTTTGTGGTCTTCTTTGCCTTCCCAGGTCTTGCTGCTGTTGGGGTTGTCACCGTCTTTCACGTGCCCGCTCATGAGAGAGAAGCCCGATCCTGGACAGGCAGGTCCTGGGACAACGATGACAGGTGAAGGGACCAGGCGTGGGAGCAGAGGGAAGGAATTGTCGAAGGTGTTGCTGGACCGGTTTCTCCACCCTCAGCCTGGTCCATTCTTCCTCGAAATGGCGGACTCCCTGGGACACCGTCTGCTTCCAGTTCTCGCGGTCCTTGGTGAGGATCTCAAGGTCGGCAGGAGGGATGTTGCATGACTGCAGGGACCACTTCAAAAAGTCCTTCCAATGCTTCTTGGGTCTTCCACGGGAGCGGGTCCCTTCTGCAAGTTCTCTGTAGAGGACCATCTGGGGCATTCGGATGACACATCCGGTACATCGTGTCCTCCTGACCTAACTGGGTCCAGGGGCAAGACAGAATCAAGACGGCTGGAGTTAGGCCAGGGAAAGAGGGTGAGGCTGACGGCTGGAGAGAGGCAACTCTCCCTCACTCTAATCCAAGTCACAACTTCAAATTCAAGTCCTGTGGCGATGGGCAAGTGGCAAAGCAGCAGGTGCAGAAACACTGGAAGCTGTAGTCACGACCCTGGACACAGGTGGCCCAGGGCATAGGGTTGCTCTCTGCTGGAACGAAGCACTAGAGGAGTCTGGCAACCCCCTGGGTGTCTGAGCAGCCCATGGAGGAAGGGGCTAGAAAAGGTGCTGCCTCAAACATAGCCTGCTCCACCTCACCCTGGCCAGCACACCGCGGCTGGTGGGGATTGAAATACAACAAAAAGATAGTGAAGGTACTCAACCTTGGCACATGGGCGTACCTTCAAAGCCTGGATTGGCCTCACCAGTCACCTCCGGAACCACAACCACCAACCTGAAGTCATGGTCATCTTCGACCCCGAAGGACAAAACATCATCATCCTGTTCTGGGGCTTTCAGTGATAACCAAACTGTACAGAGGTAACTAAATGGATGCTGTTCATGACGTGATGGAGAAATAAAATGTTTAATTTTCTATTTGGACATCAATGAAGTGCATTTAAATGATGCAGCATAATGAAATGAGGCAACTGACATAAATCAGACACGATTTGTTTAATAAATAACAAAATATATATTTTTATTTTATTTTACTCCGCTATGACTGCCACGTTTGAAGGACAGCATGACTTTGTTCGAAAAACAGCACGGTTTTTGGATTATTATTTTGAATTTTGGGTCCTTCCTTAAAAACAGAGAAATGAAGTAAGATATATTGTGGCTCAATCAATCAAACAGGTCTGCAATCATCGTCATTAGAAATGTGTGCGATTTAACGAGATGAAAAGTGTAAAATCCTCGAAAGTCAAAGTGGTTTTCGGAACAAAAGAGCTCGCACAATGAACCACAGGGACATGAGGATCAACACAATCCCTCAGGGGGGACACAGCGCAGGACAGACCACCGAGATTCCCGTCAGCGTCCACACAGTGACTGTGGTGAGTCGAGTCACTGATTATCTAAAGCCAAGAACAATGAGCTGAAGTCATACCGAGCCCTCGCTGTTACACAACCTGAGATCATTAAACAGATACACTTACAGTCTGCTATCAGATCTGCACACAATGAGCAACTCATCCATCAAGTTTTGGTCATAAATTAAGCTTTTATTAACAGTTTTAAATACACCCATCCACCTGCTGTTTTCTGCAGCTCTCGAATCAGCCGATCCCTTGATTCATCAGATCACGCAGATATAAATCAAGAGCTTCAGTTAACGTTCAATGTTTAAACATCACAACGGGAAAGATTGCGATCTCAATTTTCATGTGACCTTTCACTGTGGCAGCATGGGTGTTGGTTTGAGCCAGATGGACTGGTTTGAGTATTTCAGGAACTGCTGAGAAATCTCCTGGGGTTTTCACACACAACCGTCTCTCGAGTTTACACAGACAGAATGGTGCGAAAAACAAAAAACAAAAACATCGAGTGAGCGAGCGACAGTTCTGTGGGTGGAAACAAACGCCTTGTTGATCAGAGAGGGTCAGAGATCAGAAAACGGCCAGACTGCTTCAAGCTATTTTGCCAGGAAGGGATATAGTAACTCATATAATCACTTTTTACAACCATGGTGAGCAGAAAAGCAACAGCAGAACACCACACTGGGTTCCACTCCTGCAGCCAAGAACAGGGATCTTAGAACCAACAACGAGTTCCTATTAAAGTGGCCGCTGAGTGTGTAATGCACATTATGATTATGATAATCTCAATACAACAGATTGTCTAAGACATAGTCAACACTGAATCAAAGCAGCTCATGGTTTCCCCCTAGTGGTCAGGTCAGGCTACTGCGTTCCATTTATTCAGAAAACAACAACAAATGTTCTGGAAAAACAACATTTTATTTAAAAATGAATTATAGTTAGAAAATACATGACATTATTGTGGGGAAAAAAAAAAACATTACTTTAAATACATTTTCTGTTGCATTTTTCCAGAATTAAAATCACAGTGGAGCTGAAAGGGAAAAAAAACCTCCCGGAGGGAACCCTGTTTAAAATGCAATACATCTCCATTTTAGCAATCACTATTTGACCAAAAAGTATACTTAATGTGTGTATAGGAAAAGTGCAGTACTGCATTGAATCTGTCTCATAAGTGAATGTCATGACCGGTCTGCTTGGCCCTTGTGTGTATGAGAGCAAGCGTGCGAATGCATCTGTGTTTTCATTGCTACAGTAAGAAATGTAAGGAAAGAGATTTTATTTTATATCTTGTCACATCCTTGGGCAGAAAATATCGCAATATTGGAAAATATTTGCCAGTTATCGTCAAAAAAAAAAATTTCGATATTCTACGTCATGATCATAAATATCAAAATTCAGTCCCGTTTTGTGTTTATTTGGTGCTGAAGCCTCAGCAAACGGAGCCTCTGATGTCTTTGTGAATCCATGAAGCCAGTGATGGTTGTAGTCTTGCTGCTTCAGTATTGTGTTTGGTGGAAACGAAATCAGCATCAAAGGGCATACATTGATTTCTTTATTTCATTTCTATTGAATTTTTTTGTCTTGACATCTAATGACTATCAAACTCACTATGATTTTCCTTTTTTAATGTAGTTTTTTGGAATAAAGTAAATACTTCTAGTAAGATTTTATATTTTTACATATATTGGTTTTGAGGTGGGTTTTTTGTTTTGTTTTGTTTTTTTATTTAAATGCCACTTAGCTTGAATGTCTTTTAATGGTGTTTTTTTTTTCTTTCTTTGTATTGTGTGATTTCATATGTCTTGAGAATGGAGACAAATGCATTTCAGTATTTTTGAATTGTTGAAATCTAGTTTCACAGATTACCTATATGGTGGAAATTATCTGATGTTATAAATTATATTTTAATTCATGTAAATAGTTGAAAAAAGATGGCTTCCTTTTAAACTGAATACATTTCTCTTCTGAGATTGTTTACATTATTAAACTGTAGAAACTGATCCTCATATACTGTTAAAAAAAAAAGTATATATATTCATTGATTTGGCTCCAGACAATAAAAAAGTCCTAATGAACACTGATAATGTGTGCTGTCTGTTAATGCATACAGTGCATTGTTTTAACATTAATTTGTGTTACGCTGCACTTCTTTGCAAGAAAATGAGTTTGACAATGATTAATGTGTTATGGGCTGGTTTACCCTCCGCATAAAGCACCGCTAGCACTATGAAATTATTCCTGGAATGAGAAGTATGGTTTGGGCTGGAGCTTGAGAAAGGCGCTGAATCCTCAGCAGCATCTGTTCACAAATCATCAAATTTATCCCCGTTATGGCTGAGCGACATACTGTGTAAGCTGTAGATGCACAGTTGGCTGAGAAGACCCTTTATATTAATGCAATATCCAGATGATGATGCTGGTGGCAATTACCGCTTCATTATTTCATTTTGTGTGTGTGTGTGTGTGTGTGCGCACGTAAACATCTTGACAGCACAGGGTTTAGATATCCCTTCCTGCAGCAGTGTAATCCAAGGACACTACACCATTACGTCACACAATGCTGACATACCCAAACTGTGCGTCTGGGATGACGTCAGCACTGTCGTTAAAGCCCCCCCTCATTTGCCAGCTCCTAAGCTGCCAATCAGCTCCCTTGTCTCCTTACTCAGTTATGCCATTCCCTGTGGGCATCATCTTGCCGTGTGTTCAATCATTATGCACACTCCCTGTGGGACGGTTAGCACACACAAGATTTCAGCCGAGTGTGCAGCATACGCTAGGCAGAGAGAAGCATGGCACAGTCACAACACATAAAACGGTTATTATTATCTTTGCTGTGTTTATTTTTAGCACGGTCAGTTTTTTCCTGACTGTACGTAATTCTGTTAAACACAAGGGTAGTACAAATGAAGTGAAAGATACTGTATGGTCTAACATTTTGCAACTATACAAAATTTCAAGTGATCTGATTAATCATTCAAACTCTAAGTACGTTAACTAATATACACACACCAATGTATTATCATTGCTATTTATAATATAATTTCCTAAAAATTCTAGTATCTAAAACTTTGTAGTTTCATACACGTTAAGCAGAGGCATAGCTGGGGAAAGCTGTAATTGTGCTATAATAATAATAATAATAATGCTCATAAAATGTCCATGGACAAGTCATCCCTACGTTTGTGTAATCATATTTTATTGTCTGCCAGATGCTATAGTGAGAAAAAGAGAATTGGACAAGCAATTTATTGTCCAGATCACATAGTGAGTTTATTTAGTACAACCCCAATTCCAAAAATGTTGGGACACCGTGTAAAACATAAATAAAAACAGAATGTGAAGATATGCAAATCATGGAAACCCTATATTTCATTGAAAATAGTACAAAGACAACATAT
>JAODLJ010000022.1:4696333-4710850 GCA_027576115.1 Cathorops melanopus
TAATTTTTAAATTTAAATAAACCCCTTAAATTATAACTCCCTTCTCTTTCAGTGAACAGTTTTTGAATATTATGTGGCAGCTGATTATTGTTGTGATTATTGTGTTGTATGTGAGGTTGGTCTAATGTTAATGTGGCGTTGATGTGAGGCTGTGTAACTTTAGCTAAAGCTGATGTTAGCATGACTGCAGGGTGAGTTGAACATTAGCTTGAGTTTACTGTAAGTTGCTCACTGAGTCAAAGATCTGACACAAGAACACACTTTCTAACATGCGGCACAGGAATTATATAGATAGTTCATAGTAGTGGACCATATGAAACACCTCTCCATTCTGTTCTCTCTCTCTCTCTCTCTCTAGGCAGCAGAGAAGGAGGGGGGTTTACCTAAGCAGGTAGGGAATAAGACGGAGTGTGCACTGCTGGGTCTCGTTCTGGATCTGAAACGTGATTATGAGTCTATACGAGAGCAAGTTCCGGAAGAGAACCTTTATAAGGTCTACACCTTCAACTCCGTCCGCAAGTCCATGAGCACTGTCATCCAGCTCCCAGACGGACACTTTCGCATCTACAGCAAAGGAGCATCTGAAATCCTACTCAAAAAGTGTGTGTGTGTGTGTGTGTGTGTGTGTGTGTGGAGGGCGGGGTCATTGGTTATCCCTGTATTTACTAACAAACTAACAATAACCCTGAATGAAACTTAACTCAAACCAGGGACAGATCCAGACTGATGCAACTAATGCACGTGCATCAGTCAGAAATATATGTGCACCACTTGGCACTGGTCACTGAGTGTTTGTTTACTTTACCAGTAGCTGGCTACATGGGCTATAGCCATGCTCAACCAACAGACCAATGGTTCAGGATCCAACCCCCTGTGGTAAGCAGTGATGTTTACCTGACCTAATTACTTGTATTCTCATGATCATTTGTATAGCATGACCTGAGACACAGAATCTAAGTCAAACCAATAAAATGCTCCAGAAAGAGGTCGAAAATCAAAATTCGCCGCAAATAATGGGCTGAGCTGCAGTCGTAGAGGGGCAAGCCTGGGCTGTTTCAAAAGGCCTCAGGGAGAGGGAGGGGCCTGTAAAGTTTGGCAGGGCTTTGACTTTCAGTGGCTGAGTTATGAATTTTTAAATCCCAGCGTGCACACATGGCTGGAGCCAGGGCTCATATTAAAGTTTTCAGTGAGCCACACTCGCACGGGGGGTTATGGGTGCGAATAGCAGGCTGAGCCACAGTCATAGTGGGCCGTGGCTGCCCTCTTCGGAAAGGGCTTGGCGTGCTGTACACACCTGTGAAAATCCAGAGTGATCTGGTAAAATTAGTGAAAATATTTCTGCAAATGTGCAGATTCTGTCAGATTCTTGAGCTGGATCCGTCCCTGCGAACGGTATCTAATCCTGATTAATCCCCTACAAAACTAACCTGGACTAATTTAATCCTAACTAATTGGGATGATGATTAAGTTATCTCTGACTGAGTGAGTACAAATTCAAAATAAATAGATTTTTATACCTCACTAACTTGACGAACTGTATCTAACCCTCCCTTGTAAAATAAACCTGGACTAAATTTAATCCTAACTAAAGGATCTCGGATTGTCCGAGCACTAACCCTAACCCTAACTCTGGCTGATCTAACCCAGACTAAATTAACCCAGTCTTTATTAACCTATGTTAAGTTCTCCTTAACTAATTTAGCTGTGATTAATCTGGACCAGGCTAATTTATTCCTAATGTTAAATTATCTCAGACATTTTGGATACTGTTTCAGTCTCTGAACATGCCTCTGTGTTTCCTCTCTTTCTGTAGATGCTCTTCCATTTTGTCCCAGAGTGGTTCTGCTCGTCCTTTTGGACCTCGAGATCGTGATGAAATGGTGAAGAAGGTGATTGAGCCGATGGCGTGCAATGGCCTCCGTACGATCTGTGTAGCGTATCGCGATCTTCCTAATGATCCGTTGCCAGAGTGGGACAATGAAGCTGAGATCATCAGCAACCTCACCTGCATCACTGTGGTAGGGATTGAGGATCCAGTTCGGCCAGAGGTGAGCAAATTAAAGAATTTAATTAAAGATTCTTCAGGAAAAGCAACCTGACTGCATTTTCAACTTATATTATATAGTTTAATTGTAGCCAGCTGCTTCTGATTGGTCAGTTTACTATGAGGCTTGTCTCTCACTATCCAATCAGGTTCCGGATGCTATCAGGAAGTGCCAGAGGGCAGGAATCACGGTGAGAATGGTTACAGGAGATAACATCAACACAGCACGTGCCATCGCTGCAAAATGTGGCATCATTAACATTGGAGACGACTTCCTGTGCATGGAGGGGAAAGACTTTAACCGGCGAATCAGGAACGAGAAAGGAGAGGTACAACGTGCTGTTAGCCAATCAGATGCTATTCTCTGATGTTTTTAAGCAAAATGCAACTATAAGCTCCACCTCTCAGATATCAGAATTTTTTTTAGTTGTGTAACAGAATGGAAATGTCATTTGAGATGTTAGCTGTCACCAGCCAATCAGATTGTTTTATTTGTTCCTTGATGTTGTATTTTTTATTCTTGTATGAGAAAATCATTTGTGTTTTTTATTGCAGTTCTAATGGTGTTTAATTAATTAACCATCACATTAATGAGAAATCCAAGTAGAACTTGTGGAGATGTTGGTGTAAACACTGGACTCAAAGTCCCAGAATGCATTGCAGCTATTTGAAGCTGAGTTGAAGCAGAGACTTGGTTCGGTTAATTAATTAATGAGCTATGAGGTGACGAGAATGAAGGAGTTGGCTGAAGTTTTGGAAGCTGATCTTTTCGAGCAGAGTGCACAGATAAGGAAGTAAATGAGCTGGACCGACTAAAGGACTAAAGTGCTGCTGCATCACAGTCTTTATGTAGAGATGAAGCAAGGCTACATTCCTAGTCAAAAGGCATTATGGGCAACATGGGAAACCTTGGATGCTGTTCAAGATCCCATGTTAATTATAAACATTAATATGCAATTAGTTTTTACTTTAATGAAATAATTGATATCATATCACCACAATAAGACAGTTTATTTTATATCCCTCTTATAACTCATTCACATGCCTGTGATTATATAACGCCAGAATGTCAAGGACGTAGTCGCTCATCTGTCCTGCCATCAAAATAACCATGACGACCAAAACATCAAACAGAACTGAAAAGTGACGATGTGAGAGAGAGAGGACCGACCTCCACGACAAACTGTTTACAACAGAAATATCAACAAAGGACTACATTTTGTTCCCTGAGGGAAGATTGACCCAAAACATCAGTCAGAACTGAATTCACATGATAAATGAGAGAAGATACAATTCTAGTCAGAAGGAATGTGTTAAGTGACCTAATGACTAATTTGTTTGCAAGAAATTGAGAATACAATGACCAAGTGTTGTGCAGAAGGTCGAGTTCTTTCAAATAAAACAATCAGAACTGAAATCCATTGAGAACTGAGGGAGGAGATATGACTTAAATGAAAATTAATTGTTTACAACAGGAAAGTCAACAAACAAATGACCAACGTTTTGCTCCCTGAGCAAAGATCTACCCAAAACATCGATCAGAACTGAAATCGGGTGAGAAATGAAATCAGAGAGGAAATACAATTCTAATAAGAAGTCCCAAAATTCATTAAAGTGACCTAATTAGCAGTTCATTAGCAAAAATTCGACAATGCAGTGACCAAGTGTTGCGCAGAAGGTTGAGTTCTTTCAAACAATCAGAACTGAAACCCATTGAGAACTGAAGGAGAGACGAGGTACGATTTAACTGAAAATAAACAAAGTTGTAAACAAATTCCAGATAAGAGGAAAATCAGCAAACAAACGACCAAGTTTCGCTCCTTGAGGGAAGCTCGACCCAAAACATCGATCAGAACTGGAATCGGATGAGAAATCTGAGAGGAGATACAATTCTTGTGAGAGGCCTGGAAAAATTTGTTAATTTGGCCTGATTAGTAACTCATTAGTAAAAAAAAAAAAAATTGACAAAACCACCAAGTTTTGTGTGGAGTGATGAGTTCTTTCAAACGAACGATCGAGATGGAAATCCATGGAGAACTGATGGAGGAGATACGATTTAACTGAATTGTGGACTGTACGCTACGCCACGCCACCAGCTTTACTGAATTCAAATTATTCAATTATTTTCTCTGTCGAAATATCGTTCACGGTGACTAACGGCGAGTTAATAAAATACCCTGCTACGCTTGAATTTACCGTTTCATTTATCAGTTTCGTTGCCGACACACATGTAGTGCGCTCCAAGTGAGGGCGTGGCATTGAACATGTTTGGGGGGAAAAAAGTCCTACAAGGAGTCTCGGGTAAGTTTTGTTCTTCAGTACGTCTTGTCTTTATGTTATACCGGAACTAATTGAAGTGTATAGACTACAGGCATTAACGTATCCCGAGACCAGCTTGCTATCTGTGAGCTCGTAAGCCGAACGCATACAGCTGTAATGTTTTCATGATATACATTTGCTTAAAATCTTGATGGAAACAAAGTTCTTCCTCTCAGCACAAAAGATAAAAGGGCTTTGGGGAGATCATAGACATCTCGGCTCCAATCTCGACGCAAATACAGCAACGAGACAAAGCGACACGAAGGCTTGCACACTTTGACTTTTGGTTTTGGTTCAGGACATGCTGCCAGTTAGGCTCATCCTGTACTGCGTATACAAAGGTTGGGAATGTAAAGTAGGGCTTTTTATGATACACAAGGAAGTGTGCACAATGCCTGGGTGTCTCCTGACCAAACAGGTTAACACTTCATGCCTGGCCTGTGTACCGGCATCGAGTGCGGTCTGCTCAAGTCTCAAACTAGGAAGTCATTAGTGTTACACAAGAGATGATCTTGTTAAACCAGACACGTTCTTGTATTATCATTATGGGGACACTCACTGACATAACACATTCCCTCTTAGCCCTTACCCAAACTTTAATCCTCACAGTTAAATACCTACCCCCTACCCCACCCCTAACCTCCACCCTAAAACTGAAAAAAAAAAAAAAAAAAGTCTTAACCGTCAAAACAGAAGTAGTGAGGACCAGCTGAAGTGTCCTCACTTCCCAAAAATGTCCTAACTGTTCTCTGTTGGTTAAAAAGTGTTCCGGTCCTCAGTATGTACCAAGCACAAGCACAAATACACCCCCTCCCCAAGAACAGCCGCAGGAACGGTGAAGTGCGAATTCTCAAACTGAGCCGGAAGAAGTCTTGCACACAAAACAAGATGCCACCCGTCTTGTTTTGACCAATAAAGTAGTTGTTTCTACATTTATTGCGCTCCAGCGAGCCAGGAAAGGCTTCAATTGTAGTTGTACGATACGTTCTGTCATGTATACCAGACGCATCATTTGCAACACATTAAAAACACACAAACAACCCGAACCCTGAATCCCACACTGAAAACACGGAGCCAGATTTGAGGAGTTTTGCGAAAAGCATGATGCCTTAAAAGTAAAGCAGCTGATCATGTAAAAAAGAAAGAATGGTAACAGATAAACGTATTTTAGTCGGTATTTTGAAAACTGTACCGGTGCGATCAAACACAGCGGCTAACCGTATCATATCGACCTTACGTGTTTAGGGTAACAATATTTAAAAATATTTCGCTCACTAGCCCTATTTGGACAGGATTAGATTCACTGGGTGACATCTGTGATCATTTTTAAAACATGCGTCCAAAAGTGGTTTAAAAAAACAAAACAAAACAGCAATTAAATACGACAATATACAAGGGACGCGTTTTAATACGACACTATCTCAACAAAACTCAGATTATTACATCGTCATACAATCATTCATGCTTCATCCATCGTTTTAAACAGCCTGGGAGCTGAATTTGGGATTATGCGTGATGAATTAACATTAATACAGCATGATAATACCGAAGTGGGGAGAAATTGGTCGAGTTCGCAAAATGATTTACGAATAAATTTGTAAAGGCGAATTACATAGGGCGATGCATTCGGCCGTTTGTTTATTCAACAAATAAACAAACAATGCACTCCTTTATTTCTAGACAATGAAACGTCGTGTGATATTGTAGTGTATAATGAATCGAAAGTGGTTTTATAGCAGAGCTCCATACTTGAGAATACGGTGACCTGATTTTTTTTCCGGCTTTTGCGATTGTACGTACGAAAGACATTTGTGTACCACCACAGGGAACCTGACCGTAAGATGGAGAACTAAAACCATGACACAAATCTCTACATGTCACTCGTGAGGAAATCGATAATAAATTTGTTTTGATAAACTTGGGGACGTTTTGTTTGTGAATGTGTCGATATCATAAAAAGAAAATCACACGCTGGCTTGAAGATATGAAGTTTATCTTGTCGTGTAAAGATATAGCCGATATATTCCATTCAGCGAGCGTGATACTGAACGAATTGAAGACGAGTAGCTGAATGGAATACATCTGATAGACCAAGAAAAAAAGCCAGCCATCATTATTATTATTATTATTATTAATAATACACATTCCATTCTCTTTCAAAATCTTCCATCTTTTGTAACGAAGCAAACCTGGCAGCCATGTTTGTTTGCAAATTGTCCCAGTCACTCGCTCGCGAGTGCGGACGTTTTTCGTCTCTGACGTGTGACATCATGTTGTCTTGACAACCGTGCAACATCGTAAACCATATTCAACGCTCATTCTCCATTGTGTAGAGTGACGCAATACACGTAGGATAAGCGATACGTGAACAATATTGCATACTATCGAACCAAATAAACTAAACTTGCTAGAAAGGAAACTACAAATGCGTTTTTATTCCATGGAAAAAGTGTCCTGTATGTATAATAACTCCCGATATTTCACTCCCAGAGTGCTTTCCTGCCGCATTGTCAAAATGGCAAACTGGCTCAAAATTAAAATTCTTTTCATTAACTTTTTTTTTTTATAAATAAAGAACATTACACCGTGGCGCAAAGACAGGAAGTTTATCTTCTCGTGTTGAAAACATTTTTCACCGCCCGAACATAAACGTCATATCTTCATGCGACCGTATAAAACGTTCATGAATTTCTAGTTTCAAGTTCAACTGACCACAAGTGTTTACTTTTTGCTCCTCTGAATAAAAAAAAAAAAAAAGACATGCACAGTTTACGCCAACGTTTTAGCATTTAAAACACGCGTGTGATGATTCTACAAAGGAAATCCGCTACTCGAGCAAACAGACCTGATGTGACAAAAAGGATGATAGAGCAACATATGAAATATTCATCATATTTTCAGCTCACACACACACACACACACGACAAAACTCCAGGGTACATCATAACCATTTTTTTTTTTAGTAACACTTCATAGCCGTTTTGTCTATAAATGGTCCTCATAAACGAACATTTACGTCTTACTCCTGTTCTAAGCCACAGTTTTTGGATCGTCTCCTGAAAGTGAAAGTGACGGTCTGTGGATGATCCCCTCAACACCAGCCGAGACTCAGCTGACTGGCTGCTTCATGATGGCCACATGACACCGTGTGGAATTTAAATAATCTACTTCTCTGCAGTCTGTCGGAAAAATAATTAACTGACGTGACAAACCCAACAGTCTCTAAATACCTCAGGTCTGATCATGTGATCACTTTTGCCACTGCTGCGTCTATCTTTTTTTGAACACTTTTAGCTACACAGGCGTCAAGCTACGCAGCATCAGGAAGTCGCGTTTACGTACAAAATGGTAGAGCGAGAGAGAAAGAGAGAGATTTGGGAACATGTTCAGTTTCATGAAGGTGATGCTTAAAAACAAAGCAAATCTTGACCTTTGTAAACCAAGATCACATCATGAGGCTAGTCCTAATGCTAGGAGCTAACATTTGTAGGAAAACCTGTTGTAGTCAATGCTGTGTTTAACTCAACTAGGAACTCAGAATTGCATCACTTTTTGTTCTATGATACAAAGCAGAAAAAAAAAAAAACCAAACATATCCGCCTCCACGTTAGTCTTTTTTTTTTTTTTTTCCGTTAGCAACCATCCAGTCAGCTTACTGATGAGCGACGTACAGCATATTTAGCTCAGAATAATGAACCACGGAATCAGCGTTATCGACGTAACCAAGAGAACGTGTCTGTATTTTGATTAATACATGTATCTTAGTACAAATACATAGGTGATTAGAGAAAATCGTGCGCTTTGATTGGTTGAGAAGTTTGGATTATTTCTCGATAATCACCTTGAGTGATTCGGCAAAATGGCGGCTGATCGCTTTCACCGCAAGTGAGGAAGAATTATAAATGATGAAAGAAAATGCTGTTCCTAAAAAAAAAAAAAAAGCACCAAAGTTTGGTCTAAAACTATTCAAAGGTAAGGTGGAGTTGGGATTTAGTCTATCGATTTCAGAATAAAGGATTTTACGTGACAGGTCTGCGCCGCGCTGTTTTTACATTTACAGGTTGAAAAATTTTTTAAGACAATTTTTTTTTAATAATCACGGGGTATTTCTACTCAAACAATTATCCGCTTCAGGCTCAGTGAGTAATAACCAAGACGATATTGTTCAATATCAGTGCGCACACTGTTGATACCGTGAGCAGGTATTCAGCATTTACTGGATGAGGCTGAACAAAATATCGTGATTCGTTAGTAATGAGCAATTAATTATTTACCGATGCAGAAGGCAAAGACACGAACAAATCAGAGGTGTGATGATTAATCGATCCGTTTCAATCCGCGATTCAAAAATCAATTAAAATTTAATGACTCATGATTCAATAACGATGCCTAATTTCATCCCGATAGCCCAAGATGCATAAATTAAAATTGATATAAAAAATTCGATTTGGTATCTGGAGCTGTACGTGGACGCAGCCGTGTTTGTGGTTGCTATAGCAATCTCGCGAGATCACGTGTTGCTTTGTGAAGAACATGGCAGACGACTCGGAATTCCTGAAGCCGCCGGCTTTTAAAAGCCCAGTTTGGCAGCATTTCTTACAATCTTACAATCTCAGTGCCTTCTGTACTCTCTGGACAACGAATGTTGTGTCTCAAGAGGTGGGACTCACTTTAACACAAGCGACTGTATTTCTGTGTTTTTAAAAGATTGAGACCAAAGTCATGAAGTTTCCGTTGCTTTTTTTGTTTCTTGGCGTTTTAAAAATTAAAAACGCGCCAAAAACGACTGAACCGTGATACGTTCAAAGTCAGTGGAGTGACTGGAATCTGAATAAAGACTCCAAAGGCAACACTAGTTTTTATTTATTTATTTTTTTAAACTGCCGCTAAATTTCTAGGCGGACAGTTAACAGAATATAGACGATTTGCATCAGTTATAAAATACAGGACAAGAAAAAAACAAACAAACAAACAAACAAACCATAAATCGTGATTCAAAACAAATCAGAAGGTCAAAATCATGAAAAAACTGAATTGGTCACACCTTTACAAATCATATTTTGTGAAAACAGAGTTAAATAATTGCCTTATCGGTCAAATTATTATTATTTTTTCCTTTTGTCCAGTCAGACGATAAAGAAACTCAGCCATGCAGACAAAAGTGTGATGTAACTGCGCACGAGCAGACTGTTATTTATAGGCAGTCATTTGCAGTTCGCTTAGTCAATCAAAACGGTGTAAAAATAATTTGAATAATAATTAGATATGAGGTCACTTCCCGAACTCAAGGGTTGACGAGACCTTGAGTTTCTGAGTCAGAGTTTTCTTTGGTTATTTCTTCCATAGTCGGAACTCCAAATCAGGCACCAAAAATCTGTTCAAGACTAACTTTTTAAAATAAATAAAT
Organism: Cathorops melanopus; assembly: GCA_027576115.1. Classification (NCBI taxonomy): domain Eukaryota; kingdom Metazoa; phylum Chordata; class Actinopteri; order Siluriformes; family Ariidae; genus Cathorops; species Cathorops melanopus. The sequence continues at coordinate 4,706,104 of JAODLJ010000022.1, forward strand.
AAATAATTTCCCCTGCAACATTTCACTCATACTCAGTCGTACTTATCCGAGGCTTTTTTTTTTTTGTAGGTTTTTCCCTACAAACCTCAGAGGTATATTATCACCACTCGGGTGTTCATTACACAACCCTTTTTCTTTTCACAGTATTCCAGTTTGCACTCACTCCTCGATCTTTACTCAGCAAACATTATTGCGTGACTTACGATGTCACCTGAACTGGCGTACGCAAGAGAACAATAACGGAGACGCCCCACACACACACGGACGCCATCGTACCGGAGGCTTGCGCTTGATGTCGGATGTGCGGTGGAGTTTGTGAGCAGATGATAAAACTTCTGATGATGGCTTTTCGGGACAGAACGGCTCCTACTTTTGTACGAAGGTGCGTGTGGAGATACATTTCAGACCCTACGCAGATGTTACACCGATGTGTAATTATGCGCCTGATATTCGTCATTATCATAAGTACACGTTGTCAACTGTTCACAACGCTGAAATAATAAAATAAACTTTTACAACTCATGTGACTTCTGTACACGAAGATTTTGTCGTGCACTATAGGCATAACATTAAAACCACTGACAGGTGAAGGAGTGAGTAACACTGATTCTCTCATTACACGAAGGCTTGCCCATACAGTCCAATCCAACAGAAGAATCCCTGTAATGGGAGCGTTCGCTGTGACGTCACGTGATGTTTTGGTTGGCAAGAAGCTATTTATAAATAGCCGATCGGAGTTTCCGGGTCATTAATTAATCACGGTAGTGTCGTGTCGTGTTATCGGCTGCACATACAGATTTGATAAGAATGATCCCAAGAGCTTTTACTGTATACCAAAGAAACCTGAAGCTCGCCGAAAGCTTTGGATCGCAGCAATTAAGCATGACAAGTGGGAACCTACCGACAACGACCGTGTTCGCTTTCGACACTTCAGATCTGGTAAGACACGTGATTTTTTTATTATTTTGCAGTTTAATATTATGACGTTAGATAAAGTTTCCTCATCAGAAATAATTTGCTGTGCTCGGACGTTGCTTAGATATCAACCGAAAGATGAGTAAAAACACACGAGTAGCTGATTTGTATGCAGCACACACGAGTACGATTTCCACAAACGCGCTCGCGGCAAATTTATGTACTTTTTACAGTATAAATATATGACATCAGAAGATTGGTCGAACTTTTCATGATGTGTATTTGACGATAAATAGCACAGCCTGGATTTAAAACACTGCTTGTGCGTTCTAAATGTAGAACTTGTTTAAGTTTAGTACTTTATCTTTGGTGTGTGCGTGTGAAGCAACATGAACTTATGTTTCAGAGATTATATCGTGCCTATTTAATCTTTATGTCTTTTTATCATTAGGCAAATATAAACAAGTATTTCAGTAAAACAACTGAATAGTTAACACTTGTATGCATTAAGAGACTTGTAGGCTTTCACTGATTGTTTTGTGTATATTGAAGGCGTGTCATTCACAGACCAGTAGATATCGCCGAAGGTCAGGTCAGGCGCTTGGATTTGGGTCCCATTTGTCCGTAACTGCGTAAGGATCAGGCAAGACTTTGGTGCCACTGTTGTACAGAAGCTTTGCTGCATATCGTTGCTTAGCATCAGTTGGCAACGAACTCACATACTGCGATAAATCGCTACGAAAACTAGATGATGCAACTTTGTCGGCTATTATGAATGGTTCTTGCCAACCAATTTTATGTGCATGCGCAATACTATGTCACGTTCTAGTTTGGCAAACGCTCCTATTAAATGAAAACATTCAACAACAGATGGATCAGGACTCTCATCTCTCTCTCCTTCACACAAACGGGTCGAGGATCGATTTCCCTGTCGGGATTCAAGACCCGTGGTTTAGTGAGACATGAATGAGAGCGCTCTCGGGTACTTGCATAGCAAAAATTTCCATCATGCCAAAGAGAAACTGGTCAGGAATTTCCTCAAGCAGCTGTCTGTCTCTCTCACGCGCGCACACACTGCTCCAGAGAGCTCAGAGTGAGTGATGTGGTTGATGCTGGACCAGTGTGGAGAAAAGAGAAACGCATCCATATGAAGAACAACGTGCTTAAGATAGAGTTTAAGAGAACATGATGAAAAGCCGAGGCTAAAGTAACCCAACACTCGTTGGTGCAGGGAATTGTACGGTGGTGTAGTGGTTAGCACGGTCGCCTCACAGCGAGAAGGTTCTGGGTTCGAGCCCAGCGACCAGCGAGGGCCTTTCTGTGTGGAGTTTGCATGTTCTCGCCATGTCTGCGTGGGTTTCCTCCACAGTCCAAAGGTTAGGTTAATATGGGACGGCCTTGGGCTGAGCTGAGGTACGCTTGAGCGAGGCACCAAACCCCCAACTGCTCCCTGTTAGCATGGCCGCCCACTGCTCTGGGTACGCGCGTGTGTGTTTACTGCTTAAAATGCAGAGAGGAATTTCACAAGTGTGTGATGAATAAAGTTTTGCTTTCTTTCTTAATCTACTGTAAAAAGTGTATTAATGGGATGCGACATCACTCCGTTACAGATGGGAGCCGAGGAATTAAATAAACGCAGGAATTTCTCTGTTTTTTTAATTGTAGGTGTTTTTAAAACAGTGCCAGAAGCCAAGCCCATGCCTGCAGGTCATTCTCAGCCAATGATCCAAAAGTGGAGTCTGGTCCATTAACACAAGAACTTACTGCCATGTTTGCGTTCAGCAAACAAGCAAGTTATTGAAACCAAGAAACGGATATAGAAACCACTCACTCAATGCGATGAGATCCTTACACGCTAACAAAGATCTCATACGAGTTGGAAAATTATCCATCCGTCGAGTTCCCAGACGTCTCAAACTACCCGGTGCTGCAGACATCGTTCTACACGGACGAAGAGCCTGGAGGAGAACGACTTTTTATATGTGGCTGGGTTAAAGATCTGCGGATCAGGACACTACAAGATAGACGGCGGTAGACGGACCTAAGTGCAGGAAGAGTGTTTATTAGCAGGCGTGATGTTTACAAAAACAAACCCAGAATCATAAAAGTATTTAAAAGCATCGTTATAAACAAATGAGACAGTGATGCTTCAAAAAGGCTGTAAAAAAAATAGCGCCCTTATCTTCACGTGCACTCAAATCAGTATCTGGTGTTTCCCATAATGACTGTACATCACCACCAAAACGCTTCATTTTCATCGATAACCATTGCGTGCTGTAATATGACCGTAGCTTAATGAGGCAGATGTGACGGATGCAACCCAGCAATTGTACCCTACTACAAGTAAAATTGGGGAGGGAAATCGCGGCCCGCTAAATGGCGCATCACGCCCCAATGGCTGAGAAACGCTGACATACAGGACGCCAAGCTCATGAGGATAAAGTCCAAGCGTCGCAGAGTCCGCGTCTCGAAACTAAAACGGCTGGAATGCACAAATGTAAAGCGACAAAACGGGTTTATCCTCTCCGAACAAAGTTTGAACGTCGTCACAGGTTTTAATCACAAGATATACTCATCGGGTTTCATCATTTCCTCTCGAGATCTCTCATAAACGGAAACAGTGAGCCGGGTCGGTCCGTACGGTCAAGACCTCCGGCTGATATTTCCCCATAAAGACCGAGCAAGCGAAATTACTCAAGAGTTTATTATACAAGTCTTTTTTTTTTTAATTTCCAAGATTAAAACAGACACTCCTAACGAGGCGTGACGCTGCTTTCAGTCACGTATTTGTAACGTACTTGAGTCACACATGCAGAATAAACAGCTAGCGGTTTCCAAATACTCGATTGCTCATTTCTTGAATAACTCGTTTGTATTTTTGATTTCCAGTGAACCTGCTGTCGTTTTGGTTTTTGCAACACTGAAAGCCGGCGCCTTGGAAAGAAAAGCCGTAATCTTTCACGCGCATTACGGGAAAATACCGCCCGCCAACTAAGGAACCAATCAAAGTGCACGATTTTACCGAAAGTAGCTCGTGCCATATAATAAAATTAGAAATCTAAAATCTACAGCTAGAAAAGAAAAACATTTTATAACTATTTAAAAAAAAAAAAAAAGTACACGGAACGCAACTACAAATGGATAAAAATGACAAAATCTTTAAACAGGTCGTCATTGTTGGAAAGTGCTGCAGTATAAGAGAAAAAACACTTGAGGGTGAGCCATCATGGGAAAATAATCCAATCAATCAGCGTCAGGTTGGTAACAGTGACTCCGCTTCATCGCCACGTCACACTATTGTTGATTATTTTTTTCTTCAAAACAGCACGGTTTTATTCCTTCCTTACTGTATTAACAGTGGCCATAAAATTTAAAATATGATTAAATTAGAAATCTTTCCTGACCAGATCACATGCAACGCATTGTATCATCATCATTCCACATAACTACAAGAGATTAACGACCATCGCGGATTAGTTTTAGCGAGGGAACACCTGCAGCAATCCTGAGTCTTGGGAAGAAGAAAGTGGGCGTGGCCAAAAATACATAATGTGTACAAGAAAAAAATATATCAGGGTCCGTCTCAGAAACTGCTCTCTCATTTGGGACATTATGGTCAAAAAATTATTTTTTTCTTGCATTTCCCGAACACTCAATGTTTCTTTTGTCATAAGAATAAAGATAGCATCTTGCTTTATCTGGTCTCCACTGTGGAACATTTTTTTTTTTTATTACAATTCAAATTGATTTCCATATAAATAACTACATCATGAAGAATTAAAGCCCCTCCTTCACAGATGAGTGAAAATACTGAATAAATTTCCTCTTTTTG
>JAODLJ010000022.1:5178058-5188197 GCA_027576115.1 Cathorops melanopus
AGTCCAATGGACTTCAGCTTGTCTATTCCACACTATCTTCTGACAAATTTCCTGATTAAACCCAGTGGTCATTATATTATATGCATCAGTACAAAACATTAGGCACAATGACATAAAAACAAAAAACATAAACAACATGAACAGTTGGGCAAAATTGCACCCAACATAAGAATCCTGCAGGTCCGTAGCACTCAATGATCCCATTTATGGCCTCCCTCCATACTTGTTCCTTCCCCCCTCGTCTTTGTAACATAGCATAAAACGCCGTATGTAACTTAACATGACCCTGGTCACATAGCACTCTCAACAAACATCAAATTGCGGAAAATAGTTCAAAGTTCTGAATCTTTCCGCCATAAACATTTGTCCCAAGCCTTATTTGAGGCAGTCTTTGTAATTCTATTCAACAAATGAGATAAAGAAAAAAAAAAAAAAAAGAGATAGCCTACAGGCATAGCTACACACATTGTGAAAAGGCTGGGAAAAGCCTGTAATATTAATGTCCGGGAAGAAAGAGCTTCCCTAAAAGCAGTAACATAGCCTATCCTAATAACGCCAATTATAACAGAACAATGACTGATGTAGGCTATTCACCTCCATCTATGTTGGAATTCACCTGACCCTCATCGCAATCTGCCGGGAAGTTAGTAGATTCCAAGCCACTGAGAAATCGCTTAACCTCAGCTGGAGTCGAAAACTAATGTTGCTGACCATGCATCGAGAAGGTCATGATGGCAGGATAGCGAAGAGAATAGACAATATTGCGTTGTTGTAGCAAGCGTCGCGCCTCGTCAAATTTCCTGCATTTTTCTTGTACCTCCTGCGCATAGTCCTGGAAAAAACGGAATCTCATTCCTTTCCAGGTGATCTGTTTCTTTTTTTCTTGCCGCAGCCAGAACCGTTGCCTTGGCTTTATCCCGTAGAAAGTGGACAATGATGTGTCTAGGTCTCAAATCCTCAGCAAGTGTTGGTGCAGGGCCCACATGATGAATTCTGTCTACTTCGTACCAAGCATCCGTCTCAATATCCAATGCATCATACAATAGGGATTTCAAACACCCCTCCAGATCAGGGCTCTCTGTACCTTCTTTGACACCCGAGATTCTGATATTTTGGCATCGGGAGAAACCCTCCAATGCTGTCAGTTTTTCTTGCAGCCGTTGGTTCTGCTTCATTACGTCCTTTCTAATTGAGCTCGCTTTAGCCTCTTCATCTTCCAAGTGGGAGATTCTTGTTTCAGCTTCCTCAACCCTACCGCCGAGGTTGTTCACAGTTTCATTGAGAGACTCAATACCACCTTTCACCGCATTCATGTCATGAGCTAACTGCTCAAGAATGGATCTTATGGTAGTCAACTCGGTGGCTACGTTATCTTTAGATGGACTCAGAGTCTTAGCTCCAACAGGTGATTCAGCCATTCTGGCTAACGAAGTGCCCTGGGAGTTGTGAGCAACTTTCCCTCGTGAAGCAGAAGACTGGTTACGCATAAAATACTGACTTTTCTGACTCATCCCACTGCAATTGCACGACCTACACTAAAATAAAGTGACTATATCGACGTTAACTTATTTTTAAAGAGGGTTTGGGGGAACAACGACCTCCGCTCCGAATTAAGCAGCTATCTTGGGTGGGCGTACCACGTGACTCCCTCAGAAATGACATTTCTTGAAGAACAATTATGATGTTATGGGAATGGCCGAGGACCCATAACAAAAGCAAGTGTTTTGAAATATTTCAGAGGAAATTTATCCAAGGCCATGTAGAGCAATAAACGCTATGTGTTTATCCATAATAAGTCGAGTCATGGGATACCCATGCATAAAAATGAACTTAAAGTTATAGGGTGGGGTTTGGACCCTAAAGCAAAATCAAGCAGAGCCAGATGTGAACATTCTCCCTAACATAAGCCTGGATGTCAGAGGGAAGCCAGGCCTCAAGGTGGTCTGCTCTGCCTGACAGCCTCCCTCTATCCACCCCACGCCTGTCAAAACACAGATAAACATGGGAGGAATTTCATATTGTGTGTGTGTTTCTTTGTTTTCTCACCTGTTACCACATGGCCATGTGCCCAGAGATATAATAAAGTCGTAACATCAATATTTACTGAAACAGGTTGTAATGTGTTCACTAAATTAACTCGTGTTTTCATACATGCTTATGCGATTGCGAAACGTACAACACAATGCTCTACCCCAAAGCCTCATTGTTGAATTATGTCATGTGTTTTTGGCTTTAACTCAGATCAAAACGGATCAGCAAACATCAAACCGTGATCAGATTGTAATGTGGCTGATTAAATCTGTACAGGGGATGAAAGTCTTTTAACCTATACTGCAGTGCAGTTCTAATTTCCTGCAGATGTTTGAACACAGCATCTTGAATTCATTACAGCTTTACTTTGATTAGTCTCCTTTATTTCTTTTCAGTGATTCACACAAAGGTTATTTGTTCAAACCAGATAGTTTGTGTGTCTCTAACAGTACTTTGTTTTGTTTTTCCCCCCCTGTCTTTGCAGTTGGTCAGACAGATGCCATGCCCCAGAAAGAGGATAGTCCTGAATCAGTTGAGGTCCTCCAAGATGAGGTTGCACCTCAAGTTAATGGAGAGAAGGAGGAAAATGAGTGTATCAGTGCTGATGAAACTACACCCACAGAAGAGAAAGTAGCTGAGGAGAAACCAACTGAGTCCAACGAAGTGGGTTTCAAGAAGATCTTCCGCTTTGTTGGCTTTAAGTTTACGCTGAAGAAGGACAAGAATGAGAAGACAGAACCTGTCCAGCTCCTGACGGTGAAGGAAACTGAGGATGGTGCTTCAGAAGCTGCTGCCGAGGAAACCAAACAGGAACCTGTAACAGCAGAAATTCAGTCTGAGGATGAAAAGGAAAAAGAGAGTCCAGAAGTGGAAAAAGAGGCCAGTGCTGAAGATGCTGCAAAGACTGAAGCAGAATCAGATCTCCCTGCAACTGACGCTCCAGGAGAAACCAAATTAGATGGTGCTGAAGAAAATGAAAAGACTCCAGCTGATGAGCCAACTGAAGAAGTGGAAACCTCGACTGAGAAAGAGAAAGAACTAGAACCACAAGCTGAATCTCCTACATCTCCCCCATCTCAAGAGACACAGTCCCCTTTAAGAAGATTCTTCACTCAGGGAATCTTCTCTAACCTGCGGAAAAAGACAAGCTTCAAGAAGTCTAAAGAGGAGGAACCAGTAAAGGAGAAATCTGTTGAGGAGGATATAAAGGAGGCTGAGGAGAAAGAGGAAGAAGCAGCAGGGGCGGAAGGACAAGTCAAGGAGGATGCAGAGGAAGTGGAAGCTGGTGAAAAGGTAGATAAATCAGAAGCACCAGAAAAATCTGAAGCAAGCCCAGAGGAAGCTCCATCTGCCCCTGAGGAGCAAAAGGAGGAGGAGTTGAAAGTGGAGGTTGAGACGACAAGTGAAACTGCACCAGTACAAGAGCCTGCACCTGTTGAACAAATTACAACTTGTGAGGATTCAGAGGCCTCCGCTGCTGAAGAAAAAGATGAGACCAAACCTACTGATGATACCAAACTTACCGATGACAAGGCAACTGACTCTTCTGAGGAACAACAGACTCCTGAGAAATCCCCTGCGGAAACATCCACTGAAGCTGAAATTCAGTCATCCCAAGACAAAACCAAGGCTCAAGGAAGTCCACTGAAAAAATTGTTCACTGGCGCAGGGTTGAAGAAGTTGTCCTCCAAAAAGCAGAAGGCCAAAAAAGAAACAGAGTCAAAGCCAGCAGAATCCACTGAGCAGGCAGCTGAGCAGATTCAGTCATCCACCGAGTCAGGCGAGGCTCAAAAACCTGACAGCGGTGCTTCGTCTCCAGAAGAGTCTGGTGAGCATGTTGTAGGTGAGGCAAGTCAGGCTGATGCCAGTGTGGAAGCTGAAGGTGAGGCAGCAACCTCTGACAATGAAAGGAAGAAAGATGGCATCCTTCATTGGTCCTCTTTCAAAAAATTAGTCACTCCAAAGAAACGTGTCAAGAAGTCATCTGAGAGTGAAGATGAGGCCCCTGGGGACAAGCCAAAATCAGCCACCCTGTCCTCAACAGAGAGTGCTGTCTTTGAAGAGAAAACTGAGGAAATTAAATCAAGTGATGAAGTGAAGGAAGAAGCAAAGGAGGAAACACAGGTTGAGTGCAAGACTGAGACAAAAGCTGAAAAGTTTGAACAAAGCACAGAGGAGCCAAAGAAGAAGATTGACACGTCAGTATCCTGGGAAGCCCTTATTTGTGTGGGATCGGCTAAAAAGAGGGCCAGGAAGACTTCTGACTCTGATGATGAAGAAACTAAAATTGAGGAAGAGGTTCAGCAGTCTGGAGAAGAACAGGCCAAGACTGCAGAGTCTCCTCTTGAAAGCTCACAGGACGTTGAGCGTGAAAATTTGGCCTCTTCTCCAGAACCAGAAGGAGAGCTTGTCTCTACATGGGAGTCTTTCAAAAGGCTAGTAACACATCGTAAGAAACCCAAGGCAGAAGACAAGTCTGATGAAGCACAGAGTCCAGAGCAGCCAGCATCTGACAGCGAACTACCCAAAGAGGAATCATCCTTCTCCCTTAGAAAACTAATTCCCCGAAGAAAGAAGAAATCTGATGCAAAACAAGGGCAGGTGTCTTCTGACATTGGATCTGCAGAAGAAGACTCTGACACACCTGCTGTGGTACCTCTGTCAGAGTATGATAACGAACAAACCGAGAAGGCTACTGATGAACAAGACACAGAAACAAAGACAGAGGATGCAAAGCCAGAGGTCACTCCTGTCACTCCTGGAAAAGCCTCAGCTGAGGACAGGTCTCCTTCTTGGATCTCAGCTACTGTGGAGAATGTTGAAGATGAGGCAGAGGGAAAGCCACTAAGTGATATACCTGAAGAAGGAGATACAGCTGCTACACCTAAATCAACTGATAACACCATTGTGGAGGATATCATAGAGTTTACTTCAGAAGCCATCACTGCCGTTGAGCCAGCAGAGGAAACCGAAATGGTTTCTGCTCTATCACGCATCACAGAGTCACCTGTTACATCTGGTGAGACTTCACCTGTTCCAGATGATGGTGTGGTGAAGAAGGCTGAATCCATCTTACAAGAAGCTGTGGAAACTACCAGTATTACATCAAGTGCAGTGGCTGTCACAGTAACAGAGGAGCAGACAAAAAGTATAGCTGTCACTTCAAGTCCATTCCAGATTGAGTCAGCCATTAAGGAGGAGAAAGTGGTCTTGGCTGTGCATGAGAAAAGCAAAGCAGTAACCATCTTTACTGGCCTTGATGCCAGTGAAATAAAAGCTATAGAAGAAGAGAGTCCTTTGAAGGCTACAGTGGAAGCTGTCACTACTGTCAGTGAGGCACTGTCTGTAGAGGTGGCCACTGAGGACCAAACGTTAAAGCCTGAAGAAGCTCAAGAGGCAGGAGAAAAAGTTTTTGCGGCACAGATTAATGAAGTTCAAACTGAGTGCAAAGAACAGCCCAAAGCCTTTGTAGAAACTACCGTGGAGGAGACTTTAGAGGTTCCAACTACAAATGAGATCCAGGAAGCAATAGCAATCCAAATGGAGGTGGTCACGATTGTTCAACAGGAGATGGAGATTCTTGAGGAACCAGTAGTGGCAGAAAACACTCCAAAGGTGGTGGCAGAGAGCCCTGTTGAATCAACCATAGAACAGCCAGTCTGTGCTCAGACAGGGGAGATCACTGAAGTTTCTGTTGCTAAAGGGGAGGTGCAGGAGCTGAAAGATGTTGAAGAATCGGTTGCCAGTGCTGAGCCAGAGTCTGTAGAAGTAGCAGTGGGTGTGTCAGAAAAAATTACAACATCACTTGCAGATACCATTGTAGTTGAGACAACAACCATGTCTGAGAAAGATGTGATCCCTGTCCTGGCTGCAACAGAGGAGCATGCAGTGACCAGGGAGATTGTCTGTGTTTGCTCACCCTCAGAATCTAAAACAGAAGCAGAGGTTATGGAGACCGTTTTACCCACTGAAGTCCACGTTGCCACAAATGTTGAGGTTGTCTCAGTGAGCGTTTCTGTTGAGGAAAACAGTGAAGTTGCATCATCAAATGTCAGTACTGTGATTGAAGAAGCATGTAAAAAAGATGAGGAAGGAGTGGAAGCAATGCATCCGAAGGAAGCAGAAGCTATTCAAGAACAGAGCACAGTCATTGTCCAGGAAGTCCTTCAGAATGTTGTTGAGAACATGGGACAAGAGTTAAAAGAGAAGCCTGTGGAGGAGATTGACACAGCAACACCAGAAGAGGTCCCATCTGCAGCTGAGGAGGAAAAATTGTCACAAGATGCACCAGTCACGGAAGAAAAATCTACAGTAGATACACAAATTCAAGAAGAAACAAAGCCCGAGATCGAGGACAAAGCTGAAGAACATCTGGCCCAGATCAGTACTGTGAGATCACCAGTCGTTGAAGCCATTCAGATTTCTGAAACGGTTCTGGTTGCTATGACAGAAGAAATTAAAGCTCAGGAGGAAGATGTGTCCTCAGTCTCTGCAGAAGCAACACAACTGTGTACAGATGTAAAAAAGCAGGAAGTGGAATTGAAGGAAGATGAAAAGAAGCTAGAGGAAGACAAAACAGTCACCACAGAAAGCGAAGACGGGAAATGTCAAGTTGAGAAAAATCAAAATGAAGAACCAAGTGGAACCACAGAGACACCAGCTTCGGAGGAGAGCAGTCAAATGCAAACTGTCACTCTTGTAAGCACAAAGTATGCTCAGATTGTCGAGGAGGTCCAAGACACGAAGATCGAGACAACGACGGAGATCGATGTTGGCATCATACATGTGGTGGATGCAGCTGAAAGAGCAACAAAAGACACTGAAATTGCCATGAAAGAAGACAGCACCAAGAGTCAGGAGCCATCAAAAGATGTGCCTCAAACAGACTTGGAAGAGGCACAAAAGGATATTTCAACACCAGACATGAAAGGCGAGGAGAGCTCCGGAGATCCTGACTGTCAAAAGACAGATGCTGAAGCCAGTGAGGTGAAAACCGCTGCTGAGGAGACACCAAAAGCAACTAAAGAAGAGGACATGGAGAAGAAGGTTGACACCATCACCACAGAGACTGCTACAGAGTCATGAGCCAGTGAGTATCTTATCTTGTCTTGAAAATGTTATATGGAGACACGTTTGTAATAATGTACTTTTCTGGACTTTTCTCCTGGGGAAAGAAGGTAAAGCATGTTCAAAAAGGTGCTACAAGTCACCAGATGATCCATTCAACTGTCATGATCATTTGCATTTGTTTCATGAAGATTTTTTTTTTAAGACAGAATAGGAGTTTCATTCAAATTAAAAAAAGCACAACTATTTACATATTTACAAAATTCTATCATTTAAATCAAGTACGCAGACAAAATGAAGCAGTAGAACTGAGGAGTCAAGTCAGGTCAGTAGATTTGGTGATTTTTAGACCAGTTTAGTGACTTTACCTCAAACAAGGGCCGAGTAACAGATCTAGCGACTTTCTGAGCAGGCTTTAGCAGCTATCCTGCATTCAATGCGGCTTTCTAGCCCACATCAAAACACTCAACTTACCACTAGCCAATGTTTCCAACAGCCAATTGCTGATCACGATTATTCCCAATGACCAATTACTGATTACAGTTCAATTAATATGCAAATTAGCCTATGACATAATGTGGCAAAGGTACTTTCCCTGCGAAGAGTTGGCAACACTGAGTGCAACTCAGTCATGGATTTCCACAATGATGGTGAGTCACATGAACCTGCTATCTCAAATCTTAGAACCAGTCAGTAACGTTTGCTTAAAAAGTCGCTAGGTTTGTCACTAGAGGGTTCTAAAAACTCACCACATCGACTGACAATGTTTGCAAAGCTGGACTCCCTGGAAGGTGTAGCTCAAGAGGAAACGTTTTCATAGAAAGTAATAAACAAAAGTTGGGATATTGTTTCAAATTCCTCCGTCAGACCGTCACATTTTCTCATGGGTCCTTTTTAAAAACATCAATGGACCTTAGTTTCATTACTGGTGGATTTGCCGGCTCGTGAAATGAAAAAGCTTTTGTTCAAGGTATAAGTAACCAAGAGACCTTTGATATCAAAGCAGGAATGCCGCAGCCTGACCCTTCACTTTGTAGGCTGCCTTTTAAAGGGAAGCCGTGTGAAGGAGAGATGAACTTGTGCTGAAAGACTGATTATAATTCAACCCCCCCACACACTCCTTTTCTCTTCCCTTCATCAAAACCCTCCATATGTAGTCAGGGAACCATGTTAAGGAACATCTCTGATTTGATAACATGTCTCTGATAAGTAGAACTCAAAATTATGTCTTTTTTAAAGTTGGTCTAAAATCAAAACACATCTTTGATAGAGTCGTATTTGTTCCATGATTGTTAGCACAGTGCCAAAAGGTACACTGGTGTCTCAAACTGATTCAGGGACTATTAAACTGAGACACAAATACAAGCTAATTTGCTCGCAGTGAAATAGCTAGCCAGCTAGCTGGCTATTGTGCTAAACTAGCTAAATTGATCAAAACAGTTTTGACTGTTCTGGTATATTTTGACAGGGTTGACTGCTGTTAAATTGGACTCGGATACAAACGTGAGCTAGCAACTTAGCTAACCTTTGGTAGCATTTAGCTACAGTTGAATACTGATAAAGTGAGACTTAGAAACAATGTGAAATCTGAAATCAAAACACATCTTTGATAGAGTCGTATTTGTTCCATGATTGTTAGCACAGTGCCAAAAGGTACATTGGTGTCTCAAATTGATTCAGGGACTATTAAACTGAGACAAATACAAGCTAGTTTGCTAGCAGTGAAATAGCTAGCTGGCTATTGTCCTAAACTAGCTAAACTGATCATAAAGAACAAAACAGTTTTTATCGTTCTGGTATAGTTTGACTGTGTTGTGTTAAATTGGACAAATGTGAGCTAGTTTGCTAGCTGGTTAGTTAATGTAGCTAATAGATGTTATGCTAATTTTTGGTAAGTTTGGCTGCTGTTTAATTGAGACTCAGATAAAAAAAAAAAGCATGGTAGCGTTAAACTAGCTAGCTGCCTAGATAACTTAGCTAACCTTTGGTAACATTTTGCTGCTGTTGAATACTGATAAAGTGAGACTCAGCTACTTTATGAGTAAGCTAGTTAGCTAGCTGGTTAAATACCTTATCTAATGGATGTTGTGGTAACTTTTGGCAAACCGGTTGCTGTTAATATTGTTAAACTGACAGACATGCAGGCTAGTTTTCTGTCAGTAAGCTGCCTTTCTAGCTACCTTAGCTAATGGATGTTATGGTAACATTTGGCTGATTCTAAATACATTTCTGTGAGAAATGAAAATGTAAATCAAAATTCATTTTGAATTCCCACTCATTGACTGACTGATGATGATAAACATGAGCTAGTTTTTTAGCCATCTGCTAGCTAGGTTAGCTAACATTAGTGATATTAGGCTGTTTGGGAAGGCAGAAGGATATGGTGGATGTTTTTCCAGACTGCGTCTTCATGCATTTCCATACATGCTAATATTTTTAATGATAGTAAATTTGCAGAGATGTTCCTCAGCCATAAGTGCCTCCAGTTGTGTCTGTTGACTCGGCAGCCATCTTGGTGACACTCCGTTGCTGTTATTTTCAATCATACAAGACCAGGCTTGTTTCAACATGAATGGGAAGAGATCCAGAAACCAGAAATGGATTGACAATGTCATTAAACATGATGTTTTTAAACGTGGGCTGTTAATGTCTGGGGGAAAAAAATGTGTAACTTTTGGCTCAAATAACACAAACTGAAAACAATTTTTTCCAGGTTGCTCCAGCTACCAAGCATACGTCCTTTTTTATTTAACAATTATTCGCTGAAGGGGAAATGAGTATCGGTGAGTGATAACTGAGAAGAAGTCGAGGTTTTTATTTAAATAATATTGGCTGGTGTTGAGTGGTATATCAGATATATTACCTTCAGCTAGCATGATGTTGAACGAGTTGAAGACGAGTAGCTGAATGGAATATATCTGATAGACCATGAAAAAAAGCCAGCCAATATTATTATTATTAGTAGTAGTAGTAGTATTATACAGTATATGCTCATAATAGTAAACATTTGTCTATCGGCAGCCGTTTAAGTTATGATGGAA
>JAODLJ010000022.1:5294465-5304968 GCA_027576115.1 Cathorops melanopus
TGTTCAAAATTCATTGTGGTAATGTACAGAACCAAAATTAGAAAAATGTTGTCTCTGTCCACATATTTATGGACCTAGGTGTAAACATTTTATTCCAAGAGAAAGCTTGCAACAAAGTTGTCTGTGCTTTTAGAACTAGCGATAACATTGTAATCGCTATGCAGTCTGGTTAGTCAAATGACTTTCTATGGATTTGCCCGCCAAGTAACCATCGCCTTGTCCTCAGCTAACATTTACACAGAGCTAGTTAACTTGGACACTGTTAGTTAGCATGTAAAAACGGAGTTATGCTAACCTAAATAACGTCAACTTATCTGAAGTACTTTCAGAAATGTTTTAGCATAATCTTGCCAAATAAACAATGTAGAAATATTTATTTTCTAGTAATGTTAGATACCCAATATGACTTTGAGTTTGAAAAGAGTTTGCTAGCATGTCAGGTGGCGCGTCATTGACTAGCTAGCTTAACGTTAAACCACCATGATGGCACAGCACGTGTTCGTTTTGTGAATTCACAAAATAATCCAGTCGGTTGCTTCAGAGGCATGAGGTTTTTTAAGTGTTGTGACAATAATACAACGATGCGTTGACAGAAAATGTACTTAAGTATTTTTAAAAGCAAGTATTTCAGTACTTAAGTAAAAATTTGACTTAAGTAATGAAGTTGGGTACTTTGTCCACCTCTGAATGCGTGAAGAATATTGAGGGAAGTTTTAGTAGCCTTTCGGGTGTTTCTCTTTAAATCTTCCACTTTGAATGGAGCAAACCTCACAGCCGTTTTTAAAACAAACTGTTAGTCACTCGCTAGTGCAGAAGTTTTACATCTTCACCGTGTCTCTTTTCCAGTTTTTTGATGTCCATTGGTATGTTTTTTTTCTCGTAAATATGCGTAAAGAATATCCAGTGAAGTTATGGTTGCCTTTCGGGTGTTCACTGCATCTTTAGTTACAGTTTTCAGTTTATTTATTTCGTGCTTAAACCGAGCACTGAATTAACCTCATCATCTCTCTCTTCCGGCCGACAAGGAAATGATTGTGCGCATGCACAGCAGAAAAGTTTTGTCATTGGATCTTTGCACGAGCTCCGATGTATGACATTGTGTTGTCTTGACAGCGTGCAATATTATAACAATATTGCACGCTCATTCTCTATTGGGGAGAGCGGCGTAATACACGGAGGATAAGTGATATGATAATATTGCATGCCATCAATAAACCCACTAGAAGGGAATAGAACACGTTTTTATTCTATGGAAAAAGTGGCCTGTATGTATAATTATTATTGATATTAACCTTATGATATGGATTAAGACTCGGAGATCTGCATCTCAGGATGTCTAATTTGCGATTTCTAGAACCCTTGAATGTTTTGGGTGAAAACTTATTTTTAATTTATCTGAAAATTATAAGATGAATAACTAAATAGGCTGAGAATTTTTATTTTATTTTTTTAAGCCTTACATAAGATATATGTTTGTCCACAAAATAGTCATCATGTGCTCACCTTTCCTCTTATTAATCTTGCATTTAGTCAGCAACAGTGCAACGCTTCATAACTAATTCAAGACCTGTGTTCTGTTTCCTTTGTCACATCGACCACTGACTCATTTCTGTTTTAAGGCTTCAACTTTTAACCTTTCACACTCGCCTACATATAACGTGCAATTTTTTTTCTACTAGTTTTGCTGACCTGTGCTTTAAGATGAATGATAAGCTGTATGGGTGGGGTGGGTGTGTGTAGGGGTAGTTCAGCATCGAGCCATTCTACACTCTTAATAATGGCTCTATAACACTACGAACTAAATCTGTATGATCCAAATAATGAATATTTTATCCAAATATTCTCATCATCTCCGCTGAAGACAATGGCTTTGGATGTTTTTCTCACATGACTGTTTCAGAGAGCTGAGACGGAACCTGTTTTGCTTTTAAACCTTGAGAAAGGAACAATATGTGAGAATAACAGGGGTGTGTGCTGGGATGATCACTTCCTGTCGGAGTACAGAGAGGAGATGTTCCATGATAAGCACGCTTACTATAACAACTAAATATTTCATCATAGATATTAGGGGGAACAAAAAAAAAACTTTTTTCACTTTAGGACTTAACTAGCTTTTATTATTTGCCTTACGTTTACTGACTAACTTTTTTTATTGTAACTTTTATTTATTCATGCATATAAATTATACACTTTCTATATGTTCTTCTGTCGGTCACTTCTGTTTTTATTGCATTAAAAAAAAAATATTCTTCATATTTTGTTTTTTGTGCACTTTTTTTTTTTTTTTTTTAGCAATAAGTAACTATTTATTTATTTATAAAATGCATTTAAAAATTTGTGTGCTCCAAAGTCCTACATTTAAACCAATATTTACAACCCCGATTCCAAAAAATGTTGGGGTGTTGTGTAAAACATCGATAAAAACAGAAAACTGTGATTTGCAAATCCTTTTCGGCTGATATTCAGTTTAATATAATGCAAAGAAAAGCTATTTAAGGTTCAAACTGATTGTTTGTTTTTTGTAAATATACACTGCAATACTTTCCAAAAAAGTTGGTGAAGGGGCATGTTTTTTTTTTTAAACATCACTCAGTCAGTGTTTGGGGACTGAGGACACTCGTTTATGAATTTTTGAAACGGGTGAAATTTTCTCCCATTCTTGTTTGACTTCGGTTTCTCAACATTCCGGGGTCTCTGTTGTCATATTTTGATCTTCATAACGTGCTGCACACTTTCAATGGCAGGCCAGTTTAGCACCTGCACACTCTTACTATGAAGTCATATATAGTTTACACATTCTGAATGTCGCTTGGCATTGTCTTGCTGGGATTAGCAGGGACGTCCCTGAAAAAGTTAATTTGGATAGCAGCATTAATGGTGCCTTTACAGATGTGCAAGTTACCCATGCCATGGGCACTAACACAACCCCATACCATCACAAATGCTGACTTTTGAACTTTGTGGTGGTAAAAAAAAAAATCTGCACGGTCCTTTTCCTCTTTAGCCCAGAAGACATGATGTCCATGATTTCCAAAAACATTGAAATGTGGACTCCTCAGACCGCAGCACGCTTCCGCATTGCGTCAGGCTTTCTCAGATGAACTCAGGCCCAGAGAATTCATCAGCATTTCTAGATGATGTTGATATTTGACTTTCACTTTGTATGGTAGATACATCAGTGAACTATGTTGAACAACAGCTTTACAAAGTATTCCTGAGCCCATATAGTAATGTCCTTTATATAGTCGATGTTGTTTTTCGGTCTTCCCCCTTACGTGCAGAGATTTCTCTGGATTCTCAGAGTCTTTTGATGATGATATGGATTGTCAATGGTGGAATCCCTAAATTCAGGATGGAAGACTCCCGTCTCCCAAAACAAGTCCTCTAGGTCAATTGGGCTCAGGTTGAAGGGCGTGAGGGGGTCAGAGAAAACACTTGGAGGATAATCTTGAACGTGTCGCAGGATGGCAAAAGGTTGTTTGTGAAGGTGTGTCCTACGTTGAACTAGAGAGATGACACAAGGAGCAAGAGAAGGCACCTCCACCAGCCACTGCTGAAAGATAAGGTACCGGTAGCTGTAAGGGCCTGGTCCCACAACACCAATAACTATAACTCTGACTATATCTGAATTTAGTTCCAGTCTAGAGCAGTCACACCACAACTATAATCCCGACTATAATATCTGTTGGTCCTCCCATTCAGGGAAATAAACGCGTGCAACTTAGGCATAGTCATGGAAGTTTTTTCCAAGGAGTAGCACATTATTCTGGGTCATACTGTACAGCTTGGACTTCAAAACAACCCATGCATACACTCTGGTGGTTGATCTAATACAGATAGGTCACAGACTACGTAAATATAATAAAAAAGGATACAAAATGAGTGGTTACGGATGCTAATAATTTACAGATTGGTCACGGACGTTTCAGTATCTTATAGATTGGATACGGATTTCATACGGATGATGCGTCACACATAAAAAATTAAGTCGTCTAAAACAAATGTTTGGACCGCCGAAGTTCATAATTAAAATATCTTCCCTGCATGTATTACTGGGCCTTAATGAGTGTGGAAAATTGTGTGCCTCTCACGTTGGACTGGTCAGCCACCTTAGGGTGCACAAGTGAAGTTCAAGTGGACAATCGCACTCGTTTAAAGTGATTCCTGATGGTGATGACATTGAGAAATGTAGTTTTTAAACTGTTAGACTATTTTCCCACACGTTTTTATCCCCCGCATCGCCCGAAAGGCCCGAAGGGGGATCATGTCGTGGCGATGTCAGTCCGCCCGTCCTGGGAAGGGAACTCTCCTTCTGAAATCAATTCCTCTCACAATTTTTGGAGGAATTTCACGAAACTTGGCAGGATTCTGTACTTTCACAATTTCATGAAGGTGTGCTTGCCTTCTGACATCAACTCCTCTCACAATTTTTGGACGGATTTCTCAACGCTTGGGACAAGGCCTTGTTATATGACGGTAATTAAATTGTGATTTAATTTTGTTTGTGAAAATTTTCCCAGACTTTTGACCCTTGATTAAATAACTTGTACTTTGGCAATTTCATGAGGATGTATATTCTTCTCAAATCAACTCCTCTCACAATTTTCGGACAAATTTCACCAAACTTCGCAAAAGGCCAATGACTGTTATATGACAGTTATACACATATTGAAATTTCGTTTAATTTGGGCAAATTTGACCAGTGTTATGCCCTTGATTATTAACAAACTTGTACTTTGGCAATTTCAACAAGGTGTGCTTGCTTTCTGAAATCAACTTCCTTCACAATTTTTATTCCCCGCTGGCCAAAAGGCCCAAAGTGGGATTATGTCGTGGCGATGTCCATCCCAGGAAGGGTGCTCACCTTCTGAAATCAACTCCTCTCACAATTTTTGGAGGAATTTCACAAAACTTGACAGGATTCTTTGTTATGTCGGTAATACACATATTGCAATTTTGTTAAATTCAGTCACATTTTACCAGAGTTATGGCAGAATTGCCAGTGAGGGATAATGTGCTCTCAGAGCACACTTGTTATGATGGTCTTTGGTATAATCCGACCACGAGTAGAACTCGCAATCTCCCAGTCAAGAGGCGGACACACTAACCAGGCCAACTTGCAGTCAATGTAAATATAGTTAAACTCTTTTATTCCAACATGGTACCTTATGGGCTTGGCCACAATGAGATGGTTGTGATCGTGTTGTGTATCTGCTTTAGTTTCCCACTGCACTAATTATGTCCACCCAGGCGCTCCACACTCCCGTATCTACTGGGATTTTAAACACGGTTTCTTATTAAGCGTCTTCACATTGATTTGACTGACCTCATCATCAGGCTTCCAAACGGCTCTCTCGGGGCTCAGCTCGGATTTACAAGCAAAAATCAATTTTCTCAAACATGATGGCCAACTGAACCCACTGCGGGAAAATGGCCCAGGAAAGTGTCAGCCGCTGTACATCACTCGCAGCAAGGTTTTGGCAGCAGACTGGCTCTTAATATGTTAAGTGTAACACATTGCTGTGGATCCAATCTTGGCAAATGTGGCAGGTGATTATGTATGCTGACCTGGCAGAGGTATAGCAGACTATTGGCGCATTAGAGTGCCGAGTAGATTAATAAATGCTTTTCTGATGGAGGTGTGGATGGGATGAGAGGTGGGAACTTGAGCAGCTCCCAGATGACCCCTGTGAATGGCCCAAAAGGTCATGGATAGCTGCTTCTCATCAGGAGGGGCCATTCTTTGTTTAATTCCCAGTGGGGGCTATGCTGTGCCTTGGTGAGGCTAGGGAGTGGATTTGGTGGAAGGGGGGTTGTGGAGGAATGTGTTGGGACTTGTTCCCACATTCCCATTAAAGATAGATGGAGGGGTGTGGGATACACTTACCATTTTGTTCTTTTTGCCCTTGTACTAAGCTCCTTTGTAAGCATTGACCTCTCCCAGCCTGCTCATTCTTACTCTGAGATCTGGAGTGCTGACTAAATCAGCATTTTCAGTCTTTAAAGATGTTTAAGTTTGACACTTTGGCATTATTTTGTCTGTGTTCGATTATACTGTTGACATATCTAATAATTTCCGCGCAGAGTTTTGTTTGGAATAATGGTAGTTGTAGTTGGCAAGCAAGGTTCTAGAGTAATAATTGGATGGATGGTTGTGAGTTTAAGCCCTAGGACTGCCAGAGATCCACTGTTGAATCACTGTAGATCCAACCTTATACCAACGAATAGTTGATGGTTATTTTTATTGGATCATTGCTTATAGATTTGTTGGAATAGTAGAAGCCTTTATTTGTCACACGTACATTCAAGCACAGTGAAATTCTGCCTCTGCATTTGACCTATCTGAAGCAATGAACACACACCTGCACACAAGTGAGCAGTGAGCACACACACACACACACCCAAACCAGTGAGCAGCTATGCTACAGTGCCAAGGGAGCAATTGGGAGTTAGGTGCCTTGCTTGAGGGCACTTCAGGCCATGGCTGTCCTATGTTAACCTAACCGCATGTCTTTGGACTGTGGGGGGAAACTGGAGCACCCAGAGGAAGACACGGGGAGAACATGCAAACTCCACACGGAAAGGCTTCCGTCGGCCACTGGGCTCCAACCTAGAACCTTCTTGCTGTGAGGCAATAGTGCTAACCACTACACCATGCAGTCCCTGTTTTTGGTTGGAAGCCAGCAGAGTTAGTTTGATGATTCTCAGCAGTGATGCTACATGAAGACTGAGTTTCAGTCCCATTGGCCATATTGAGAGGTGACCCTGGTTTGGTGACCTGTGGTTGTTTCAGAGTTCATGCAATCTTTTTTTTTTTTTTTTTTAGATTGCATACTGCTGTGTTCAATCAAACAGGCTTTTTAAATCCCCAGTGTATCAGTTTTTATCCCTCGCTGGCCGAAAGGCCCAAAAGGGGATTGTCATGGCGAAGTCCGTCCGTCCTGGAAAGGGTTCTCACCTTCTGAAATCAACTCCTCTCACAATTTTTGGAGGAATTTCACGAAACTTGGCAAAACACTGTTATAGGACAGTAATAAATATATTGCAGTTTTGTTTGTAGTATATTGTAGCGGGGGATACTGTGCTCTGAGCATTTGTTCAGATTTGCTCTTGGATATGAAGATGGAAATTGTCATTGGTAAAAACACTTGTTTGTTGAAAGTGTCATGCTTATGTGTAAGGGAATTCATTGAATCGTTTGAAGGTAACACAATGAATATGCTGATCTAGGAACTAAACAAATTAACAGCAGTGGTACAGCCATCGCCTCCAGCAGTCTTCGCTGCCAGACTCCTGCTACCCTTGAAAGGTGATCAAGCAAAAACGGAGGCAACGGGTCGATTCATAGTGTGATATGCGCCCGGTTCAAAGCTCATTAATATTAATCGTGCCATGGTATGAAATTCCAAGCAGGCCACATTTCAGGACAAAGGTGTTCCCTAAGATGTATGAAGAAACGAAGGCAAAACAACGTGAAGAGCTGGGTAAGGCACAAGTTATTGCAATTACGACTGATATCTGGATATTAACCTTTTTCCCCCCCGCAACCTGAACCCTGGTCTAGAAAATGAGGACTGGAGCAAATTGTGAAAAAGATGAATCATTACACTTGGATCTCTAGCATAAGGTTGATGTAACAAAAGAACCTGTCATTAACTTATGGAACTGAAGTTGGTTGACGATGGACATGGTCCTGGAGATTTTACCAAATCTGACCTCATTAACTTGAATGGCAGTGTTGAATGAAAGAGTTGAGCAGATGGAGCGCACTACGATAAGCCTTGGTGTTTTTATGCGCAGCACACAAAAGCATAAAGCTCAGCCCACTCCATCGCCATCTCCATCTGTTCCTCACACAGTTCTTCCT
This sequence comes from Cathorops melanopus, assembly GCA_027576115.1. NCBI lineage: Eukaryota > Metazoa > Chordata > Actinopteri > Siluriformes > Ariidae > Cathorops > Cathorops melanopus. Next base: position 5,302,333 of record JAODLJ010000022.1, read on the forward strand.
TTGATCTCGAAGGTTCCTGCATATAATTGTGCACTTCACCAAATCTCTAAGCCACTGCTGCCATACTGTTGGCAGTAAAGTTGGTCCTACCTGGTTTCTTTTCCTTGCTGTGGTTTTCTGATGGCTCACAAACTTTTTATGGACGCCATAAAAGTAGTGTCTTGTTTAGCTGAGGAACACGGTGCAGTTGGCAGTGGAGTTGTCATTTGCCTACCATGTTTCAATGCTTATGGCTGTTGGACAGCAGGTCCTTGTAATCCTGAAACTGCAAGAGCGGGTAATTAATACTTGTTAAGTAGAGCACTTATCTGCCTTAAGTGTAACCCTCCTTTCCTGTACTTCTCTCACATTTCTGTAGCAATTGAAGAACCTGTACTGGATTATCACAGACAGAATAATTGTTTGTACGCTTTTTCTCGCTGTGTGAGCAGGCCAGCCATGTTCTCAGACCGTCTCGAAGATCTTGGATGTGTAATTTGTCAACTTTAATTGAAAAATGGCTCCTCCGTATCCCCAGTGTGCATTCCTATCGATTGCTGCATTAAGACCAGAGGCAATTGAATGCATGCTCACACTCCAGCCGTGAATGTCCGTGACTTATCCAAGAGAAAGAGGAGGAGAGACAGTTAGTGATATGGCTTTCAGAAATGCGTAGTCTCTGCAGACTGTCTGAATCTGAGATGCCAGCAGTTTCTGAGTGGTTTTAGAGCAGATTCTCATTGATTTGCAAAATTGCTACTGCAGTATCAGCATCGAGCCGCAGTGTGGTTTCGCATCAGTCTCTTTAAACTTAAAAAAAAATAAAAATAAAAAATCAAGACAGACTTGCACTGTTTTGGGTTAGGGTGTAAATATAATCATTATTGGATAAATACCATTTTTATGATGCATGATCTATAGGTTTATCCATAGGTATATTTCAGTAATATTGCATTTTTAAAAGTTTCATTCTTTAGATGTTTGCAAATTAATATATATGTTTTTATTTGCATATAAATAAGTTGGTAATATTTAAATAATATTCGCTGGCTTTGAGTGGTATATCGGATTCCATTCAGCTAGCATGATATTGAACGAGTCTGAGACGAGTAGCTGAATGGACTATATCTGATAGGCCATGAAAAAAGCCAGCCAATATTATCTCATCTCATTATCTCTAGCCGCTTTATCCTGTTCTACAGGGTCGCAGGCAAGCTGGAGCCTATCCCAGCTGACTACGGGCGAAACAGCCAATATTATTTAAATGTAAATGTAAATGGACAAAAAGAAAGTTTTGTTCTTTAGTAAATAAAAAATTTAATCACTTGTGAACTGTTGAAGTATAAGAGGAATAATCAACTTCAGGTTAGGAACACTTAATGCGTTTAATTCCTTACTTGGCTAGGATTTTGTCTTGTGCAAAAGATTGAAAAGTCATTTATTCTAGCATATCAAACCAGACAAACAAATCTACCAGTTTCTCTGTGAGGAGATTACAATGCAAGGACTGCTTGGTTACATTGACTTAAAATCTGAACTTGTGTTTATCTGGTTTCTCACTTTCTAAATATTCTGCTAATCAAACTCCACTTAAGCATACCAGATTAATATGAGTTCAATCCCCCTTGACTCTATTTATTTTGTTCCTTTATTTCTTCATGCCTTCTTGGTGACTGATGAAGCCGACTGCTTGTTTTTATACTCGGAACTGTGATGCTTAATAGCCCTCATATTTAATGATGTTGAACAAATATTATAGTCATGGCTCTCTGGAGCTTCAGCCTATTTCATTCCTATCTGCATGATGACTGCACCTCCCAAGCTGGCCTAAATGCGAACATGCTTTAGTGGTTCCCCACATATGACAGCATCAAATATGAATGAGGTGGCTGCAAATGCAAGAAACCTTGACAAAAGCAATATATAGAAATGGCAAACCTTCATCTGGCAGTCAAACTTCTATCCTGCCACATTTTTATCGTGCAATATGGAAATATGTGGGTACTGTTTTGTGTTGTCCATATAAATTGAGCCATCAGGTGAAATACGATCATTCTAACTGCAGATCTTGCACCATGTATCTCTTAGCGTCCTTAATACTAAAGGCTTTAAATAGAAACAGAGGTGCGGGAGAATGGTGAAGGAGAGTGAGGGGAGGTTTGGACACTGTATAGCACTGTGTACTGTTTTGTCTTTCTCCAGGACCAGTTGCTAAGTAAACTCCAGTATTAAGGGCTTGAGTAATAGCAGCCAGGGGAAAGACGTCATCATTTATTTCAGTCTCGCTCAGCAAGACAAGCCATTGAATTTGAACCAAAGCTTAGTGTCATTAGGAATACATATGTCTTTTGGTCCAGTGTTTATAGAAATGATCTGACAAGTTATCCATGTGCATCATGATAATAGACAAGTGAAACATTAGACCTGAAAAGTTTTACATAGTGTTGATGGCTAAAACATTTATAGAAAGTAAAGAAGTGTTCCTATTCCAGGGCAGAAAAACAAAATAAGGTAACACCTTCTATGAAGCTCATATTCATAAATCATTATGACCAAGTTAGTGTATACATACACAGTTAAGTCCATAAATATTTGGACAGAGACAACATTTTTCTAATTTTGGTTCTGTACATTACCACAATGAATTTTGAACAAAA
>JAODLJ010000022.1:6257800-6272978 GCA_027576115.1 Cathorops melanopus
TTCCCCCCCCCCCCCCCCCCCCCAACATTAATTTTTTATTGGTAACCTCTTTCCAGAGACTTGATAGTTTTCACAAGTTAACTTCTCATCTGACTACTTTTTGTGGCAAACATTGACCAATCCACATTCTTTGGAAGTTGTCTGTACTGGGCCAGAACTCCTGTACACCTGTTTTGTAATTGAACATGCTTAATTTGCATAATGAAGTAAAATCCTATGTCTCTGCTTTAATGGTTGCACCACAGTTCTCACGATCATAGCTTAACCTTCTCTTGATGCTTCCCATATGATCTAAAGGAGGATTTTAAGCTTTCTTCTTCTCCCCCCCCAGTTGTCCTCTCTGTACTCTTCCATTACACTTGGTGATATTTGGAGGATGGTCTTTTACACACCCAAAGAAAAGCCAATGATGCTGGAGGAGTTTCAGAACACAGGTTATGGTGTGTTGTTAACTCCCACACGATTGGTCCTGCGAAGCCCCTATAATGCACCTGAAGTCTATACTGAGGATGTAAGTGAGCAAGTACAGGTATATAAACTTTGTGCTTGTGATGGAAGAGAAAATCATGTATTTTCCTCCCCTCCAACCAGGTGAATGGGGTGCAAATGAAGGTCTTTAAAGTGAGCACCTACTTCAGGCAGGCATGGTCTGTAATGATTATTGATAGTGCTGCTGTCTGTCCAACTGGTATGTGATTTTATAGATGAGTTATGATTTGGAAGAGTTCTGCCATTTCATATAATCTCATAATTTTACAGGTGGACTCCATTTTACCAAGGACCTCATCACATGGTACATGCCCAAATACATCACACCTCTGACAGCTCCTCAGCATCAGATCCTTGAGCTGTACATGGGGGTTAATGGAAAGAGGCTCAATCAAACAGAGATGGAAGCTAGGGGTTATACCATGGTGATAGCAGAGCTCCAAACTATCATTTACTTGCCTGTTGGTGGACCAGATGGCTATTATAAGGTTGGTCATTACTGCTTGGGTTCAATTATGAAATGGTTGGCTAACCCAAGATAATGTTTGAACTTGTTGGCAAGTCATTGTGTAGACCTCTGACTGCATCACTAATAGAACTCTAATTCACCAGGGTTACACTTGAGCCAATGTTCTGCCTATAGCTTGTCTTTACTTCATGTTGCTTAACAATCAAGGCTTACTGTTGAGACTAGATTATATGGTGGAAGAAGTCTTTATAGCAAAAGACTTTTTTTTTGAACACTGGATGGCCAACATCATGGTGGCTTCCATTTTGTTGACTGTACTGGAGAAACTTTCCATAAATGCACAGTACCTCACTACTAGTGACTTTTTTTTTTTTTTTTTTAAACTGAGCAATGTAGCACCTACTTTCTGATGGCTCTTTAACTCCCTCCCAAATTAACCCCCCCACCTTTTGTAGAGTAAGGTTTTGAATTGGGAGTACTACACTGTGTACAACATTGAACCAATGCTGGAAATGCTGTGGGTAGAAGGGAAGTCTGAAATCACCAGATACAAAGTCCATTATCCGATAACCACTCCACCACAGCCTCAGCTGCCCTACGTCACAGACAGTGAGTGACTATCACCTTATTGAAAACCATCATGGAGAATGTTTGCACAGGTTAGTCACTTCTTTCTCTTCACAGATACTGAAGCAGACTTGAAACTGTTTAATATAACTGTGGGGTCCTTCCTCCCTGATGTGGTGCTGGTTAACTTCACCTTGTCAACTGGGGTGATCTCTGTGGAAGAGGCCAGTGGAAGAGGACTTAATGTGCAGGAACACTTATCTACTAATGGCTCCAAGACTTTCAGCATCACGGTTCCTTTCTCTGATCCTGCTGTCATGCAAACCGTAAGTGATTTGCACCAGGTTCTGGGATCTGGCTAAAGTGTCTGTTTCAGGAATAAAATTCCTGGGGCTTCTTGTAGGTAATTAATCAGAATGGGTAGTGTGGTGCAGCCTAACGTGAGCTGTAGTTACTCTTAAGGATGGTTAAGTTGATTGTTTATCCAATAGCTGCATGTCCTGTAGTGTTTCACCAGTGACTTTAAGAGCAAGTTATTCCGTGAAACGGAGTTGTACATGAGCTGATTGAGTGGAATAAGTTCTTCTAGTCAGTCACCTTCCAGACTTTGAGTTTTTTTTAAATCCCCCACTGGCCAAAAGGCCCTGGGGGGATTGTTGTGGTGATGGCTGTCTCAGGAAGGGTGCTCACCTTCTGAAATTAACTCCCCAATTTTTGGAGGAATTTCATGAAACTTGGCAGGATTATGCTGGTTATAAGCATACTGCAACTTTCTTCAGTCACATTTTACTAGTTCTGGCCTTATAACATGGATGTCGTTGCCAGCAAGGGATATTGTGCAGAGTACTCTTTTGGGGTTGTCTTCAGGGTTTCTTGATGGTTGGCAAACCAACTTAAAGTTGTATTACTGCCACCAACTGGGCTGGAGTGGAACAGGAGATATGGGGGAGGCTATTCTTTTAGCTGTTTGTTTAAACTTTGATTTTTGGGGTTTTCAAGTAGCTTATTTCTTCAGTTAGTTCAGCAATATGCTCTCCAATTGTCCTGCTCTAATCCTGGTATGAGCTGATCTCCTGGTAGAGTGGCCAATTGGAGCACATGATTCCACATACAATGAACATGGATAGAATAAGGGTTATCTGTAAATTGATACTGGAGACTCCATAAGTTGTAACCTTGCATTTTTCCAGCAATGAACTTTTCAGTAATGCAGTGGGCTTGTCTCAAATTCAAGCAATAAAAGGATTAAGTACAACGTGGATTAATGTGAAATGCTGTGGTGTAAGAGGAATAAAACTGCATGTTCTGTAGTGTTTCAAGAATCAATGCCATGTTGGCAGGAACTCCACTTCATCACCCAATCCTCTAGTTATTTCCTTAACTGCCCACCCCTTTGTGTTTATCACCTTTTCCACACATTTCAGGTGTCTTAGTTGGCGAAGTATATGAACCTTATAATATTGCCCATAGCCAGTTGACTTCATGCTTTGAAGGAATTACAGTGCAAAGAATTCACTTTTTCCATTGTTCTAACAAATTGGATGCCTTTAAACATGATTGCTCTGATGGGATGCTGCACTTTCTTACAGAATGTTGGCCCAATGAACATTGTCTACAGTCTGTCCCTCACCTTTGGCTTGTTAGTCCTTCCTGAATATGCTCCCTTTTCTCTCCCAGCTTTAGTGCAAGCTAGTCACAAGGACTTCTGTAAGTATGAACATGTAAAAGGCATTGAACAATGGCTAGTTGGATGGACTTGATCTGATTTTCTTGTATTTCTGCACAGCAATGCTTACTATGGATGGAGTTTGCAATGATGAGCACTTCTACATCACAGTCGAACACAGGAACCAAGGCATACCCTTTCATGTAAAGGTTGGCAAGCGTACCCTCACAGCTGACCTCTATGCGGCATATGGTGTTAAAGAAAACGCCACTCATATGACCATGGCTGTGCCTTTCCTGGCCCAAGATGTTGTGTTTGAGGTACAGCATTAAGTGAAGCTCATGAAGATGTGGTTTGGGCTCAACACTAAGTGCCTTTTTGTTCTCGCCCTCTTTCTGGATTGCAGAAGGCCAATCATTCATCACTGAGGGCTCATATTGATGTAGTAATCTCATACAGCAAATGGCAATTTCAAGACTTCTCCTTGGCTTGCACCTTTCCCTTCATCATGACTGGTATCGTTTTCTTTCTACTGATTCCTACTTCAAGTTGTTTGCATTGCAACACAAATGCAGTCTAATGCCATGTGAGTAGTTGGTTGTCTCATGATTTAGGAGTTCCTTAATGTTGACTAGTTACTGTAACCTTTGAGACCAAGTAAAACGCATGCCTTAAGAAGGCAAGAACTTGCACTAGCTTCCTTTTTACTAAGGAATACCTGTTAAAGCATTCCAAGTGACTGTCATGAAGCTGGTTAAGGTGACACTCATGGTGTGCAAAGTGTCAAGGTAACTGCTGGATACTTTGAATATGAAATGCTGTTCAGCTGTCTTCCATACTTGGTGTAGAAAATGGTCAGAATGCAGAACTACCTAGGAGTAGGGGTCTAAACTTTTTTAACCAACCAACTTTTTTGCCTTTTGCCCCTCTGTGAAATGTTTGGAATAGTACACCAAACATCTTTGTTCCAGCTAAAAACTGATCCAGTTTTGTCCCCCCTCCCCCCCCCAAGCACAGGGGATATTGGTTTACCTCTGTCTGTCCAACACCCTTTTTCTCAGCAACCGCAAATCCTAGCCACTTGGTACCAAACTTCAGCTTGTGGTTCTATATCACGTAGACCACTTTCAGACTGGTCACAACTTCCTGTTTACCAACTGAATGTATTTACAAAACCTATAGGGTGGGTTTTTGACGCATTTCAAAATGACTGTTTACCAGGATGCTATCTGAAATCCCTGGGGAGAACCCTGCTATTTACTTGTTCAGGGTTAATTATTTGTTGAAGTCAACATTCATAATCGGAACATATAACTGCAAGCAGGCATATGCAAGCGAGTGGCAGCTCACAGTTGAGCTTGTTGGTGGGTTTGACCAATTTGATTTGCTTTATGTACAATTTGGTTCAGTCCTCCCATATCCTGATCAATATGGTGGTGCAGAAAGTGTGAGAATGCCCCAAGGTGAAAAATCCAGCTTCATAAGACTGATTTACATTATTTCCCTAGGTCAGTAATGGTTTTGTTTTAGACTACGCTTGTATGATCTGGGAAAACAGGCTTGCATAAATGTTACTTCAAGCTTTTTAATTGTTTGATTCATGGTTACATTTAACCTTTGCCACTTTTTAAACCCATGCAGTCATCTTATTGGTAGGGTGAGACTTGCATCAAATCCCTTACAGTGCCTGAATTTAGCTGTCTTTGACTGGCCACTGATCAAAGACCATGGAACTCAACTTGGGACTAAAATTTGTTGTTTTGACTTGATGCAGTTTTGGTGTAACTCCATATTTTAAGGCAGTTAAATGGCTGAATCAAAGGTGGGAAATGACAACTTCCTGTTTGAGCAGCTAGAGACATGTTAACGGTTCTGGTAGTGTTGGACAACTTAAGCTTCACTTTGATGAAAAAATCAATACATGGACTGTCTTCAGAATCATCTGACTTTGTGATCCTCTTCAGAGTGTTTCCCAAATGGATCCATAACTGCACTTGCTGTCAAGGTGGAAGCAGCAAACGGGACAGTCCTAAGCCAGCTGACACTGAGGGATCCTGCATGTAAACCCACTTTCAGCAATGACCGCTTTGCTTACTTCTCCTTTAATGCAAGCAGCTGTCAAACCACCAGAACAGTATGTAATCCCTACATGTTGAGTTATTTGGAAGAAATGTTCACCATTTTAATCTTTTTTTTTTTTTTTTTTCTTCCAGTTCCACAATGGCATCATGACTTATTGGAATGAAATCTCAACAGGCAACAGGATGGGTTTTCAACAGCCACTGCAAAATACTTCAGATTATCGGTACTATGCAGCACTTGTGTATACTTGTTCTGCTTTCTTGTCTGTCCTCTTTTTTTCATGTATATAACATGGTGGTTCTTTCAGTGTGACCGTGGTCTGCAACTACAATCTGACCCAAATGCTGGCTCTGACGTTCTCCAGTGTGCTACATGAAGAAAAATATCGCACAGCTCCTGGATTTGGAGAATTGCCTATCAGGATGAGGCTTGCTAGAAGTAAGTTTCTGTATACACTCTGGCTGCTCACATTTCACACAATTTTGGGGCTTCTTGTAGGGTCTTCACTTGCACAGAAGTAACCAGTGGTCTTGAACCTTCACGGGCTGCACTGGTATGGGGCTAAAGGCATTCGATATGTGCGCAGATGCCTAACCATCTCAGACCTGGCTGGAAGTTGACTTGTTTAGAGGTTTCACTCTATGCTCTTTTTGGAAAAGGCTAAGTGGTTAAAGCATTGATCAGAAGGTTGAGTTTAAACCCCATCACTACTGGCTTGTCTTGATCCTTTAAATTCAAGCATGAGTCTTCTCTTTCCAGATGCTTCTTATGATTCCTTCTACATGGCTGAGGACTATCCAGTGGTACAGTATCTGAAGAAGCCTCTCTACTTTGAGGTAGAGCTGATGCAGTCCCTTGACCCACGTGTAGAGCTGGTTCTGGAGAATTGCTGGGCTTCAGCCAATCACGGAGGTGTTGCGTTGAGCTGGGATCTCCTTGTGAATGGGTAATCTCTTGTGCACATGAAGAAAGGACTTAATTTCTCTACATGTGTATCTAATCTTGACTTGCTGCCTTACAATTAGCTGTACAAATCCAGCCGAGCGCTACCAAATCATGTTCTATCCTGTTGCGTCTGAGGACCACGTTCGTTATCCATCCCATGTGAGGCGCTTCAAAATTGAGATGTTTACTTTTGTCAAAGACCACATGCCTCTTCATGATCAGGTGACTTATTACATCAATGTTGAACCAGATCCTGTATGAAGCACTCAAGGTTGAACTTGGGTTTTTCTCTTCTCTCCCCCCCCCAGATCCTTATCCATTGTGAAGTTGTACTGTGTGATGTCCAGCAGACTGATGGTGTCTGTAATGCAGAGTGTCCATTGTCAAAGGCTGAAAACACTAAAAGAGGTCTGTACTGAATTTCTCCTAGGTCATCATAACTCTAGCCACATCACTGACTCCAGTGTCTCATCTGTCTAACAGGACGCAGAAACGTGGGACGTAAACAACACAGGATGTGGGTCTCGTCTGAGAGAATCTTGCTCTCTGGCTTGTAGTTCAGATGTGAATAAAGTGGTGCCTTGACTTGAAGCTGTGTCCCTTGAGCAAATTTGTTTTGGAGCTTGACTTGGTACTTTATTCAGGAGGCCATTTGAGTCTTTCAAATGTGTTGCATCCAGTTAACGGTCACTAAGCCATGCGGTCATGTCTGCTCACACCTGTGAGTTTTGAATAACAATTGATTCACACGTTAAACTTCAAACATCAGTGGACATTCCTCAAGGGTTTATTACAACCTGGTCAACACTTTAAAAACCATTCCAGATTAAGCGTACAGGTAGCTTGGTGTAGGTGGATATCTTGGTTTGTGCTGTTGACCCAAGTTTTTAGAAGCTTTAAAGGTGGACAAGGTGTTCCATAGAGATAAAATTGTAAACTAACTAGATGGGATAACTTTTCTGTCTTTGGGGACCGAAAACTAACCCAACTTTCTAAATGGGCCAAAAGGCTTTCTTGGTGAGCTCTGGTCAATGAGCTAATGCATGCATTTTTCATACAATCAATGGCCACTTTACTAGAAATGGGCTTTGAGTATTTAAGGGTACTTGTAAGATGACTTGGGATCTCAGAGGACTGGGGGGTTAAAAGAAAGCAGGAAACAAGTTCAGGGTTTTTGACCAGTTCCAGAAATGCTGTCAATTTGATTTTTAGGTCTTGTGCTAGAGTGGTGGCTACAATATCAACACAACAATTTTGGCCCTTGCAAAAGTGAGACTTTTCAATATGTAAATTGTGCATAAATACTTCCACTAGAAAGGGGTTTCTTCCAATTACTTGGTGTATCAGATCACAGGACACAGTTCCACAAGTACTGACTCCTTTAGCTGGAGTTATTGACCCATTCCATGGTTATCAACACCTAGGTGACTTTATGACTTATTTGGTATAAAATCTATATAAGTATCTTTTTGTATACAACAGTTTAATTGTATTTCTCTAGTTTTGTAGTTTACCAATACAAGGTTAGTTGCTTGTTGACCTTTAATGACATGAAAATCCAGGTCACATGTCCTTCCTCAAACCAAAATATAAAAGGTCTACTGATGTAAAGATCTACCATGTATTACAACAAACTGGCCAAGAGAAATTTTTGAATAGAAGTGTGTAGCTAGGAATTTTAATTCTAGTCAAAGCTTACTTATTGCAATCAGATTCCAAGTACTTAAGTATTTGGTTATGAATCAGAAGTTGTTTATAAATCACAGCTTACTTTTTATAAAGTACTTCATCTTCAATGTTACAAAAATCAAGCCTGAAGTTGTAAATGTCAATTCCACAAGGTGTTTTAATGATCCTGGTGAAAGTGATCACTATAGATGCTTCACGTGACTTGTCAAACGTGCATTTGGATACAAAATGGCAGCTGTCCAATGAAAGAATAAGAAACAAAGTAGGTTTTGATGAGTTCATGAAATTGGTGAATTTGATCAGTAAAAACATGTCCATGATCTTTCCACCATGCTTACCTTACCTGCAATGATGTCCAAGTTTTTCTGAAAAATTGCTGATCATGCTGGAGGGGGGAATTCCATCTTGGATAACAAGCTGTGTCATCAGATGACAAGGGTGGGGGGTCTTCTGGTTGGTTAACCAATAACTGTTGGAACTGAAAGTCACACTTTGGTAAATCTGAAAAGGTGTCCCATTGTAGCTACTGCTGCTCCAGTGGAAAGCAGGCCTGAACTTCCGTCAGTTTTCTTAACTTTATAAGAGTTTCTGGTAGAGTGCCCAATGTTGGGTGTGCTACTTCATTGGGGATGATGATTCTAAAATGAATTCCGCTTTATAATCAAGTTTCATGCTTTTATCATTAAGTTGTTTAGTTATGGGATGGCCAGTTTTATGAACAAATGTATTAAAGGTACTTTTGACTAAATGCATGCATCTGAGAGTAATTCAGTCACTAACAGTTGAATTAAATCACGGGTGAAATGGCAGGGAATAAAATGCAGGCTGTTCCCAGCAGGGTATAAAGTCCAGGTTTTGCTGCAACTCTTCGTTTCGTGAATCAGTGTCCTATAAAAAGATCGTTCAACATTATTTGCAGCTCGGTCTAAAATAATGACCTTTGAACTGTTAAGTGAGGCACAAGATGAAATGGCAAAGTAATTGGATAGTTATTCTATTAGATGTTTTTAGATAAGCTTTTTTTTTTAAATAGGTCAAAATTAAGTTGTTGGTGGGGGAGAAGGTTCTCTTGGTGACTGTTCAATGAAATGCATACAATTGCAATGGCCACACTACTAGAAATGGATTTCGAGTACATTTTTAAGGGCACTTGTAAAATGAATTGCTTTTGTGATCTCAGAGGACCAGGCCTACTGCTTTTTAAAAAAAAAAAAAACCTACAATTTCAGGATGCATGTTGACAATGTCCAGAAATGCTGTTAATGGAAAATATTTTGATAACTTTTAGATTTAATCTTATACTAGTGGAAAGCAGGTCTAAATTTCCCATAATTTTCTTACTTTTATAAAAGTTTCTGATAGTGCTCAGTGGTGTGTGTACTCCATTACAAAAATAGATATTTCTAAAATGAATTCCACTTAATTTTCAAATTTCATGGGTTTTTTTTTAAATCCTGAATAAAAAGTTAGCTAAAGATACTTAACCATGGGATGGTTGGTTTATGATAAATCGTGTAATAAAGGCACTTTTGACTTCCATGTATTTGATGGTGAATTCAGAAAACGTTTGACTTGATCACAGCTAAAATGAACGGAACTGAAAATACAGGATGTTCAGAGAAGGGTGTAAAGATGATCAATGAAATCCAGCTTTCACTGCAATGACTTTTTTTTTTTTCTTCATCTCTTAGCTACGTTTTGTAAAGATCAGTTTTTGGTAAAATAGTCCTAGTCTTATAAAAAAGATCAGACTATAAACGGTGGGTATTTGTGGACCTCCGTCTCAAATCGATCAGCTCGCATCTTTTTGTGTTTTGTTCCGTCTGAACACGTTTTATATTCTTGGTTAACGTTTGTACAAAACCCTGGGCTATAAAGAAATCCAAATTTTATGCCTCCTTAAAATGTAGACTATGGTTCAGATCACTGACGCGTAGGCCAAGATTTTGTAATCTAGAGTCTTGTGTGTCGAGATCTGGCCTCAATACAAGAAACACCAAAATACTTCGTTTTCATCCAGTTGAAATTCAGACTATTGTACAGCTTACTGAAGCACAGTCCAAGATTTTGCAAACTCCATTTCAATCTTAAGTGTTTGTGTTCTAGACGTCTATCTGACCTTGATCCAACCCCTTTCCAACTCGCTCTGGCTCGCTGGCATTTTGCACTCAATGCGATGTGTTTCCGCTAATCCCTCTGTCTGTCTGAAGGTGTGAAAGCCGTGTCTGTGAAGGCCACCAGCCACACTGATGGCTCATCATTATCTGCTCCAATGGGTTGCATCTAAAGACTCGGCGTCCGCTGTTTGATGTTTGAAGGGTCATTTTGTTGGAGCAAAGAGCCGACCTGTTGGCTGTAGATGCGATCAAAGTAACCAGAGGTTTCTTTGTTTTAGGAAAAAAACTGCAGAGACCAACAGTGAAAAAGGGAATATTTTGGGTTTTTTTTAATAAAAATTTATGACCTACAGCTCAGACCAAACATCTGCCTAATGTTCTTAATCCAGCTGTAAGTGGAGTTCATGAAGTATTTACTTTTGTTTTGTACTTTATTGCATTTGCTTAGAATCACAACTCCATTATGAATAATTTGTAATTTATTAGACATTGGTCTTGAATTGAATGGGTTTTATTTTTAACTTGGTCATCTTGTCAATCAGTGGAAATCTTCAGGAATTAAAAGCTCTATGGCTCAAATATAGAGCGAAAATATGACTGACTGTACACATTGGTGATGGTTTTTTTTTTTTTTTTTTAAATAAAATAAACCAAAAAGAAATTGGATTGTGCTCAGAAGTCTATCAAGTCCTACAAGCTCTACCAAGTATAAGGGGGGAAACGGTTTCTCTGTGGTTCTTTGTATAGTTATGTTTAGCTCATGTTAATTCAAAGCCCTTTCTGATTTGAGACGCACGCCAAGGTTGGATATAGAACATATTTCCCATCAAATGAACAAACTGCATAAGCCTTTTAAATGTTTTATTTATTATTACTTGTGTACAAGCCTTTCCTAAGTGAATATTTAAACCAGGAGATTAAGGGGTCGATCTGTTACATGGCTGAGTTTCATAATATGTATCTTATAAAGGGCCCAAAAGCGCGCATGCTTGTAGTAGTGCAACATTAAAAAAAAACCCTCATCAGGTGTGTCTGGGGTCGTGATGAACCATTAAGATCACTGTGTATTGAAGGATTTCGTTGTTGATGGATTGCAGGTGAAGTAAGAGATGATTGAATTGCTACGGAAAATAAAAATGTATTTAAAAGAAATTTCACAAAATGCAATATCGAGCATTTTAAGTAAGTTTTCACCATGATTGGCTGAGAGTTAAGTTTAAAGTTGATGGGGGGGAATAAAACTAAAAACAGATTTTATATAATTAAAAATCTACATCTACATCTCTCCTTCATCCGTTACCTTTAAAAATAACCCGTAGCTAACTTTTCCTTGCGTAAGTGATTGTCCGTTATCTCTTTTTTTTTTCCTGTCCTACATTATGCAATCTACCTCTAATAAAACCTACTTGATTTAAAAAAAAAAAAAATCTACACCCTCTGGAATTTTTTTTTTTAAATTACACACAGCCATGGGACATGCTGTGTATTATTAGTATATTACTATTAGTATACATCTTTCACCTGGAAATGTAGATTAGATTCACCTAAACTGTACCATGACGTACCATACCCACGATAAGGAAATGTCCAGTTTAGTGTTCTTACTCCTCTGAGTAAGCACTTTCAGAAATTCAATATGCAGATGCAATTTGATTTTATTGTGACCTAATTAATAATCATATATAATATTGCCCCTCTCCCCTTTTACGTTTCTGGTAACCCGACTTCTTCATGATGGAACCAATGTTCCTTCGACCATGCGCCGCTAACATTAGGGCTGGATTGAAAAGCAACAAACCTAACGCGGTGTCGCGCTCTGCCTACCCAAGACTGTACCCTGTAATGAATCAGAGGAGGGGTGAAATATAAATTTTATTCTAATAATTTTGCGGAAAATGGAAAACCAAGCCAGAAGGTTGTTGTATTTGCTCGTTTTAAGAGAATTGTTCATTTTTTAAAAAATTAAATTTAACTTACACATGGTAATAATGTTAACGTTGCCCTCTGAGGGCCCTCTGTCAACACCGGGCCCTTAGCATTGTCCTAACTTTTTCGCCCCTGCTTTTTAAGTTTTATTAAACTTGGTGTGCCTTTGGATTGATCTCAGTACAACACGAGGCAATTAGAAATCCCGGTCTTTATCTTGAATCACTAGATGCTGCTTGTTGCTTCTTTGGAAATCCTTTGAACCACAGCTGTATCTGACTGGCTTAAAGACACCATGTCGTTCTTAAAATCAAAGAGGAAAAACAAGATCCTCAATTAGGGCTAACTCTGGAGATTAAATCTTTAACTGTCTGCCGTCTCGGTCCTCTGACTGAACCTTTTTCATTTTTATTTAACTTTAATATACAAAACATGGTGGTGGAAGTTGTATGGTGTCGATGGAGACACTCGTGTGGAACGTTGCGCACGCACAGAGTGCACATGTGTATATATTCTGTATGTTTTCTCTTTTTTCCCTTATTGTCATAAGTACTATTATTATGTACCGTATCACATGTTGCACTATTATTGTTTTACAGTTCCACCATGTGTTTCAGAATACTGACTGTTTCACTCGGTCACTTTTTATACGACTAGTGGATGTACCTACCGCCACACCCAATTCTTATTGTTTGTTGATGTGACAATATTGTGAGAAATCGTCCTTATTTAATTCTATTTTTTCTTTTAATTAGTCTACATCTATTTATATTTACTCCACTTGAGCTGCTGGAAGACCTGAATTTCCCCTTATGGGGATTAATAAAGGATTTTTTTTTAGGTCTTACCTGACACTTTTTTTTTGCACAGTTTTTTCTTATTTTCATTCACTACAATTCTTGTTTTTAGCACTATTAATGCACCTGGACCAAAAAAAAAAACACTTTAATCATTACATTTTTATCTGTATATTGTATTGTCAGCTTGTTCTTAGGATTTTTTTTTTAAATTATTATTCTATTTTATGTTATACAGTGCGTCTTTTTTTCTTTTTGCATATCTGATAACTTTTTTTTTTTCTTTTTCTTCCAGAATCAATCATGCTTATTGGCCCAGTTTGTAAACAAACAGGCTCCTGTGGTTGGTGTGTGTCTAGTGATACAGAAGGGGCGGAAAAAAAAAGTGTGAATATATGTAATGTATATTATGGACAACATAGACATTACACTATATAATAATAATATGCAATCTACAACAATTTATATACAATCTATTATACACAATGTCTAAAATATATCTGTATTATACAATATCTAAATATATCTATAATATACTTTTACTGGGATTGATAGATAGATTTACTTTATCTTATTGTTTGTTTTATTAGGAAAAGCATCTTGCTGTCGCACCATGGTGCTGTAATTGCAATGCGAAAAAAAAATTTCTTTACTGACACTCAGATTATACTGTATATGGGATTGATGATGTCGGGATTGAGAATGAGGGATTTTAAAAATAATAATGAACAGGATAAAGCAGCGAGAGATAATGAGACGAGAACACTTTTTTTTCCCATATTTATAAAAAACTCCGCACACCCGTGTTAATACATTCATATTAATACGGATTGCACAAAACAGATTTGATGAGTATCTTTATTTTGATTTTTTTTTTTTTCTCTAGATCAACTTTCTAAAGTAAACTCTCAGCCAGTCAGGGCCAAAACTTTCTTAAAATGCTCTATATTGCATTTTTTGTCAGATTTGTTTTTATTAAATATATTTTTGTTGATTTCCGTGCTGTGAGAAACAGGGGTCCATGTACCTCTTCGGGCTCACTGTTGGACCTCAAGGACCGTTTTAAGGCCAAAAAAGGTGCATGCATGTTCCCAATCAGTCAGTGTAGAAAGGGTACAAATAAGTACCTTAGTGCGTCCTGGTACAGGTACAATAATGTACTTTTTTTTTTTGTCTGTGTGTAACAAATTCAATATATTTATATGTATACAGTATATACACACTTCCAGGTGAGACACATTATACAGAGTGGGAATATTTTAATTATTTCCACAACTCGGCCTGTAAAAGGTCCCTCCTGAAAGAGTAAGTCAGAGGGAAGGGATAGTGTTCTACACAGGGGTTCTGTGGAGAATTTACTCACTCTCCTTACTCAGGGTACTGAGGGTACTGAGGGTACTCGGGCCGGGTCCCTGTGGAGGTGTAATGTTGTGAATGGATGCAGGATGTCCTCAGGTAAAAGCCCTGAGTGTTTTTGCAGTTGATGTGTATTGGGGGAGGAGAGTCCATTAGAGAGTGTGGGCTGGAAGCTGCGTTCACGCGTTCGCACCCGCAGCAGCGGCCCCCATCAGCGCGCGCGCACAACAAAGCGGTCGGAGGTCACCACGGTGCGAGCCGCTCCTTATTATAGCACTTCCGGTGCGGTTTGATCTGCCGGCTGCGTTCAGGACTGTATATATACAGGACCTCACACACACACACACACACACTGCCATCTGAACCCGGGTACAAGCAGGAGGACATGGCGACTCTACACGGCCAACTCAGGAGCGCAGAATACCCACAACACCCCGCGCGTCCCGACTCGGACCTGAGCAGCGGCGCGCAGCCTGCAGGTAACCCGGGCCGCTCCGGCTCTGTTCTCTAGCGCTTCTCACAGCTGGCGCACAGCTGCTTTACAGGGTTTTAATGACACGAGCTGGTTTCATCCCTGGAGAGGAACCCTGGAGAGGAACCCAGACTCTCCGGGTGGGAACAGACTGCGTGATTAGAACATTCTTAACAGTTTTAATATGAAGTGTGTTTGTGGTGATAAACTCCTCTCTGATGGAACCCTGAGGGCAAAACTGTTCATAACAGCAGCAGAGCTCAGGGGGCAGACAGCCGGGTTGCCAGGTTGACATTTATAAAGATGGAAAACTCTTCAAAATGGCTTAGGTAGAATAGGATGCTTTCTCTCTCTCCACTCACTCCCTCTCCATTTAATCACTCACTCTCTCTCCCCCCTCCTCCTCTTCCATTCCCCTCCAATCACTCTCTCCCCTCCCCCCCTCTCTCTCCACTCACTTCCTCTACATTTAACCACTCACTCTCTCCCCACTCCTCCTCCCTTCCTCTCCAATCTCTCTCTCCAATCACACACTCACTCTCTCCATTCACTCCCTCTACATTTAATCACTCTCTCTCTCCCCCCTCCTCCTCCCCCTCCAAT
>JAODLJ010000022.1:7044217-7054724 GCA_027576115.1 Cathorops melanopus
CGCACACGGTCACGGAGTGAGACGGTCAGAGAGAGACACGCACACGGTCACGGAGTGAGACGGTCAGAGAGAGACACACGGTCACAGAGTGAGACAGTCAGAGAGAGAGACACACACGGTCACGGAGTGAGACGGTCAGAGAGAGAGACACACACGGTCACGGAGTGAGACACACACATGGTCACGGAGTGAGACGGTCAGAGAGAGACACACACGGTCACGGAGTGAGACGGTCAGAGAGAGACACGTACACGGTCACGGAGTGAGACGGTCAGAGAGAGACACGTTCACGGTCACAGAGTGAGACGGTCAGAGAGAGAGACACACGGTCACAGAGTGAGACACACAGTCAGACACAAGCAGGGAGACACACAGGCACACAGATAAACACTCGTACAGAGACACACGAGCTGGGACACAGACACTGAGACAAAATACATAAAGACGTACACAGTCACCACTGGAAACACACCAGTACACTCATCCACACACACTCATCCACACACACACACACACACACACCTCCTTATGACGTCACTGAGATTAGTGTAGCCAGCCTGTGTGTGCAGTGAGCAGTCTCCCCTAAACTACCTCCGGCCGACTCATCCTGATCTCACACACTGTTTTTAGCGGCTGTAACGCTGTTTAACTGAAGGGCGGCTTGTGAAAGTCAGCGTTGCTCTGCTGCTCCGCTCCGTTAGCCGCTGTTAGCCGCGCACTGCAGCCAGCCTGCCGAACATCACCGGGAGGGATCGACTAGCCGGAAGCTAACGGCTCACTGACCATCACTCATTAAAAAGCTCATTAATTAATTAATAAAGCAAACAAAGACCACAAGCATCCTAATATTGGAGAGGAGAGTAAACCGGAAGCAGACAGTCGCGGCCGGTTGTCCGGGTAACCTCTGCGTGACATTAGTTCGCTGTGAGGAGCGGAAGCGGCTGTAATTCCCACTGTTTACTCTCTCACACCTGCAGGACCCTCAGCCGGGTCACACACTGCACCGCTGGGTTTAGGGTTACAGCTGCTCACACACTGCACCGGGATCAACAACAACCAAATACATTCAGTAGCGAGTAAAGCAATCAATCAAAGCGGCCGCGAGTGGACTCAGGAGGGGAACCGGGCTTCGGCACTCAGTGCTGGGCTTCCCGTCCCGGGGTGCGTGTGTGTGTGTGAGGCCACACCGAGGCCTGGCGGATCTCCCCCGGTGTGTGCGCGGGTCGGATCTCCCCCGGTGTGTGTGCGGGTCGGATCTCCCCCGGTGTGTGTGCGGATCGGATCTCCCCCGGTGTGTGTGCGGGTCCCCGGTGTGTGTGCGGGTCGGATCTCCCCCGGTGTGTGTGCGGATCGGATCTCACCTCGGTCGGTTGGCTGATCTCGAACAGGTCGAGCCGGTTCGCGTTCCAGTGGTTAATGATGTCGGCGAGTTTGCGCCGCTCCTCCTCTCGGTTCCCCGACATCTTCCCTCTCTCTCTCTCGAATATTCTCAACAATCCGATTTAATCCAAAGAATCGCACAAAAGCACTGCGGGTTAAGAGCGGTACTGGAGCGCAGGCGGTCTCCGGGTGACGCGCCTCTCTCTCTCTCTCTCTCTCTCCCCGGGTCTCCTCCCGTTTCCGCGTTCTCGTTCTCTGTGCGTGTGTCTCTCGCGCGCGCTCCCGTATCCTCGGCCGCGCGCCCGCTCTCCGATGATGTATTCCCGTTTTTCCTGCTGGACTCGCGCGCACCCAGCACTCACACAAAAACGCAGAGGCGCATGCGCCGCAAGAATCCGGATTTTAAAGGAACAGTGATATAATAATAATAATAATAGACAGCATAGATAGACTAGGGAACGAGATAGATTGAATAGACAGACAGACGGAATAGATAGACATACAGGATAGATAGATAGATAGATAGATAGATAGATAGATAGATAGATAGATAGATTAGAGAAAGAGAGATAGACAGACAGACTGGAGAAAGAGAGAGATAGACAGATAGAGACAATAGAAACAGACAGAATAGATAGATAGACAGACAGACGGAATAGATAGATAGATAGATAGATAGATAGATAGATAGATAGATACAGATGGAATAGATAGATAGATAGACTTGAGAAAGAGAGAGACAGACAGACTAGACAGACGGACGGAGTAGATAGATAGCTAGATAGACAGAATAGATAGACATACAGGATAGATAGATAGATAGATAGATAGACTAGAGAAAGAGAGAGATAGGCAGACAGACTGGAGAAAGAGAGAGATAGACAGATAGACAATAGAAACAGACAGACAGAATAGAGAGATAGCTAGATAGACATACAGACAGATGGAATAGATAGATACAGACAGACAGACAGATGGAATAGATAGATAGATAGATAGACTTGAGAAAGAGAGATAGACAGACATACTAGACAGACAGACAGAGTAGATAGATAGCAAGATAGACAGAATAGATAGACATACAGGATAGATAGATAGACTAGAGAAAGAGAGAGGCAGACAGACTGGAGAAAGAGAGAGATAGACAGATAGACAATAGAAACAGACAGACAGGATAGATAGATAGACACAGAGAGACAGACGGAATAAATAGAAAACAGACTAGACAGATGGATGGAGTAGATAGATAGCTATATAGACAATAGATAGACATACAGACAGGATAGATAGATAGATAGATAGATAGATAGATAGATAGATAGATAGATAGATAGATAGACTAGAGAAAGAGAGAGACAGACAGACATACTAGACAGACGGGCAGATAGCTAGATAGAATAGATAGACAGACAGACGGACAGAGTAGATGGACAGACAGACAGAATAGATGGATAGACAGACAGGATAGATGGGCAGATAGATAGACAGACAGACAGACAGATAGATAGATAGATAGATAGATGGACAGACAGAATAGATAGATAGACAGCTCTGAATGCATCCTCTGCAGTCTGGTTCGGTTTGGCTTGGCTTGGTTTGCACATCTCATCCATAGAACAGCATCAATAATCTCAATAAGAGGTGCTTTAAATGATCCAATAACATTCATTCAAAGAGGACGACAAAGGATGTGTCAGTTTTATAATCAATGGAGTTCATTTATGGCATTTGTTTTTTAAATTTAAAACCTGGGTGCATTCACTTCCACTGTCGCTTTAATCGAACCCTGTTCATATCAGTCAGAACAGCGTCATTAAATGGCAGACTAATTCCATGAGTCTAATATCACTATATTAACACTGTATAAATTAATATATAGGCCACCTGGTGCGCCTGTTTTCATCCACATGGTGCACTTGTGAGCACGTTTATAATTAGAAATGTGCCCAAGAGGGTGAGGAAACACACAGGGAGGTCTGAGATGATCTGAGATCTGAAGCCTGACAGCAATCTGAATGAGATCCAACAAACACGATGACGAGATGAAGTGGTTATGAATAGTGATATTTAATGTGCTCTTATGCAGCACAAAATGAAATTCTTAATCAGTTTTTATGATAATTCTTTGTTGAATTATTTGGGTTGAAATGAAGTGAAGCGGTGAGACAATCCGAGCGTCTCAGTGTGCACTATCTGTGGCAGGAAGTGGTACACAGGAAGTGGTATACGTCTGAGGGTAATATGGTTTCCTGCTGTGGTCTGAGCTTGAGCACTTTCAAAAGACTGTTACATCTGTGATTTTAGCAGGAAACCTGGAGTTTAAAAAATCTGGGGGGAGAATCTGATAATAAGTAAATTACAAGGAGGGTTTCTGCAAAGCTGCAAACTAGAAACAATGCTTGAATTAAAAAGTGCACAAACGAAAACCTCTAATCTTTAAATAAAATACGTAAAAGTTTAATGTGGTTATTTTTAAAGGTAGTCGGTGATTTCAGACTTCCTCTGTATTTTGATTGAATGGTATCATAATGTAATAATACAGTATAATAAGGAATAAAACCCTTGGGGTGGGGTGTTATAGGAAAATAATCAACAATGAGGTGATGAAGAAGAAGAAGGTACGATCGGGTACACAAAGTTCCTATAACATCACGTCCTAAAGTGTTTTATTCCTCTTATACCACACCAATTTGATGCTTACGATTTTTGCGATGTTACAGAACACCACTTCACATTACTTTTTATCCATTTAGAGTTACGTATAATGTAGTGAAATGTCCACGAAACAAGTTAGCACTTTGTGAGATCACTTTACAGCAGTTATAAAGCGTTCCTTCACCAGCATCTCTTTTTCTATCTATATAAAAGTTACTAAGGTTTAAAAACAAACAAAGAAAGAAACAAAAATGCAGCTTGTCATGTTATCAAGAAAAAACCGTAAACAGTGTAAACACGTCTGTCATGAAAATGTCAGAAAAGTTAATCTTACAGCTTTTCATCTGACTGTTTCGCAAAGGGCCGACACTGGAGACTCCTAAAGAAACTTCTTGAAAGAAACAAGCGCATTAATAAAAAACGTGATGTGCAGCTGCACTATTGTCAGTGCTGCTGTTACAGAAAACTAATCAACACCTTGTGGCCAATCAGAATCCAGAATTCAGGAAAGTTGTGTCAGGTTAAAAATAAATGAAAGGGTTTCCCTTGAGAGGTTTTGAGAACGTACACTCACGCTAGCGTATATAATTATCACCTAGCTGCAATGACAAATTCATACATACGCTTATGAGGAGGTAAACATCTCTCAAACCCCTCCATCGCTCCACTCCACTCCACTCCACTCCACTCACTGCACACTTTCCTCAGATCTCACACAACGAGAGGCGTGTACGGAAAGTTCTCCGCCGTTTAACAACCTCCGACAGTCTCTACGGGAGGAAAGTTCTCCTCCAAGTTTCCGTGAAAGACTCGCGAATCAACTTTTCCTCTCGTCCCTCCTGCCTGACGCCCGTATTAGCATTTTAATTTCGCAGTGCCAGGTGCTAGATTGGAGAGGGGTAGGGAGATGAATATTTCAAGATGTTCACACAATACCTGCAGTGGATCTGAGAAAAGATTTCATCTCCATCTCAAACAATAACCAAATTAGATTGTGTTCTCCTCTTCTCTCGCTCTCTCTGTGCAGGATAAACACACACACTTTATTCTATTTACCGAGTTAAGTGTTTGACAAGGAACAGAACCGGGACGTAAAGCATCTGTAATATGCGTCTGTGCATATTAATCATTTTTTTATCCACTGTGCCTGTCTTACAGGTAACAAACGAGCGTGTAGGTGATAGGCGTGAACCGGACGTGATCATGCGTACATGTGTAAAGTGTATGGATCGTATGGATCCGCAGTCGAGCTGTGTGTCAGGATGCGAATATAAACGGCTTGTTAGATTGTGCATCGTGTTGGTATTGAGTTTTGACCTTGAGCCTTTTTTTTTTTCTTTCAGACGGCACGGCGCGAGGAAAGGTGCGTGCGGGAAGACGGATTTGCAGATTTGGAAACGCGAATGTGTGCTGTTCTCCATGACGAAGGTGAAATCAATGGAGGTATAAATTTCATTAATGCTACGGGCTTACTGCTCGACTGTGAGGACTCTCTTTGCTTTATTTCACATCAATATGAAGCTATGCGGCTTTATTCTACTGATTTATTTATATCACTGCACGCACACACACACACTATAGACCAAGACTACCTGCTAGCAACATACTGAGCTTTGTTGCAGAAACGAGCTGCTTTATTTTACAACATTTACACGTACACACTTTCTCGCTCAATGGTCTCACAGCTGAAACTCAAATCTGCGTTTTCTCCTTCCAAACATGACGTGTGCTGGACAAATTTATTCTAGATTTTCTAGATCTACAGCAAGAGTTGCATCATCAGGCTTGCTTCGGTGAGTTTTTCTTTCAGTGAAATAAGAAACAATTTTTTTTTTGGTCAAATAAAACATAGCAGTTTCGTCTCAGGGCCAGATGTATGGTACATACTTCAGAAAGCATACACACACACACACACACACACAAACTGAAAGTAGGAATTATCTTGTGTACACTCTTATTGCACTATTTTGGAAAATTTGTACTTCACCTCAAGTTATTACTAAGAATAAATGAATCCTTGTATGCTGACTCAAGTAAAATCCCACGAAACAAAACACACTTTTACGTTCCAACCTTCGAAGTAACTGGTTACAGTCTCAGATGTCTCGTTCTCCCGCGTACAAACAAAAAAGCGGCCTTTCTAAACAGCAGTCAGGTTTTAAATTTTGTCAAATAAGCTAGCTAAATCAGCTAGCTAGCTAAATTAAATTTTATAAATTACTTTGGTATGTTATCTAGCTAGCAAAGCATTTGTCTTTTGTAGCTAACATGGCTTAAACTGCCTTAAACATTCGCTAACCTTATAGGCCCTGGTCACACTACAGCTCGCGATGGGTTTGCGAATACTTGGCGATGAAAAATTGGTCGCATTGCCACTAATCATACGATGGTGTGTCTCCGCCTTGTGAGTGGCCAAAACTGCGGTGAAAAATTTCAGCGCATGCATTGAAATTTGGTGGCGATGTTTGTTTTTGTCAGCAAACTAAGCAGCGAATCATCACAGCTGGGTTTGGGAACACTTCCTGAAGCCTGGGGAACCTTCGTTGACCTTCTTGAAGTGTATTTGTCTTTAATCCATGTTCCGGATACTCGTGGAAGCCTTGGCGACACAGCAGCGAGGCGTAGCCTAACCTTCACAGAGACTTAAAAAGTGCATTTACATTTGGGGATCCTTTGGAGCGCGTTGTGTGCGTGTGCTTGGGACCCAGCCATTATGGGAAACACCTGATACTGACTGTAGCGCAATCAGCACGTGCATATAAGGACACTATTTTTACAGAGACTTTGCGAAGTATTCTGTCAGGTATGCAGTGGGAGATGGATCTAAGTGCAGGAAGAGTGTTTATTAGCAGGCGTGATATTTACAAAAACAAAACACAAACGAAACAAAGCAGAGTTATAAACATGGCTAGAAACAAACGTGACGATGACGATGATGATACTTCGCAAAGCCTCTGTGTCCTTATATGCGTGTGCTGATTGTGCTCAAATCAGCATCAGGTGTTTCCCATAACGACTGGGTCCTGTGAGTGGGCGTGGCCACTCAAGTGTATGAAGGTGTGACAGTCAAGTGTTCGCCTGCTGTATGACCATAACTTTTAGCTCGCCTGTACATCGCCATGCATCGCCACCCAAAACACTCATTTTCATCGATAACCATCGCAAAGCATCGCGAGCTGTAGCGTGACCGTAGCTTTAGCTTTAATACTCGAGGATGTTTCAATGTCAACTTTTTTGAATTTCAACTACAATTTTGTCCCATACTTTTACTGAAGTGTATTTGCTCGGTGCTTTTCCACCTCTGATTAAAGTAAAGCGAATGTAAGATAATTTCAAATTTTACATTTTCTGTTTGCTTCTAGAAATAGACTTAAAATTAATGGTAAATTTATCTATTAACAGAAAAAGACTATTTCAGGCCTGATGAAATGAGTAAAAATGTCGAAAAATATGTTTAATAATCTTATATTTGGTTAATAATAACTCACCTACGGCTCGGGCCGTACTGTCAAGACCTCGGTCTGATATTTTTCCGTAAAGACCGAGCAAGCGAGGTTAAGAAGGAGTTTATTATACGTCTTTTTTATTTCTAAGATTAAAACAGACGCTCATGATAATGAGGCGTGACGCTGCTTTCAGTCATGTCATATTTATAACGTAGTTGAGTCGTGCGTGCAGAATAAACGGCTAGCGGTTTCAAAACTGAATTTCTGTTAGTGGTTAGCGGTTTCTGAATGCTCTTTGCTGCTCATTTCTTGAAGAAGAAAGCACAACTTTTATTCAACACACACTTGTGAAATTTCCTCTCTGCATTTAACCCATCTGAAGCAGTGAACACACACGTGAGCAATGAGCGCACACACATACCCAGAGCAGTGGGCAGCCATGCTAACAGCGCCCGGGGAACAGTTGGGAGTTCGAACCCAGAACCTTCTTGCTGTGAGGAGACCGTGCTAACCACTACACCACCGTGCCGCCCATAAAACGTCTGACAAAATCATTTCCGCTTAGAAAGTAAACCAATCGGCGAAATGACAGGAGCAATTTGTGAAAAATGCAATAAGTCTTGAAAAACATATGTTCTTACCATCAAATACTTTACATTATTTCGTTGCTTTTTCTTTTTTTGTATTTTTGGCATTTTGTTTTCGAGTTTTTTTTTTTTGGGTCTTCGGTTGTTCAGCAACACACGCCGCCATTTTGTTGTTCTCTACTCGTGCTCTACGAGCTGATATCCTAGTAGTAGAGTAGCTAATCGGAGCACGCAATTGCTCATATCCAGTGAACGTAGATAGAACAAGTCTGTTATATCCTGCTCCTACGGCATGGTCAAGGAAAACTAAAGGATGCTATCCAGAGTCCGTTCATCACATCAGGGATGTTCGAAAAGTCAGGAACATCTTGAGCAAAATCCATAAAAACATGAAACAGCGGCTGAGAAAATGCATCGATGTTACAAATACAGTGTCTGTAGTTTGACTCAATGTTTTCTGACGTTTTAGACACCCTGGTACTTTTATGATGCGAGGACGCAACACTGCGGCTTTATTCGGAACATCAGCCACCAACTTCCTAAACTCTTAATCGAGAACAACGCGCTCTCAGAAAACGATGGCGACTTTGGCCTCTCTGCGTCTGTATTAATTCCTTTAACTCGCCAAACAGCTCTGCGTTTTCGTTTACCGCTTTGTAGCTGATTCAGTGCAGTTTCCAGGCAACCAAAGAACAGGACAGGGCAGCACACAAGCTTTTACATGCTAGCTAGCTAAAAAGTTTATGATTGGTCATTACTTGTTAGTTACACATAAGAAAATCTCTCTCTCTCTCTCACACACACAGCTTGACTCGTCTACATTTGGGATGAGGGGAAATAGAAGTCTGCCAAACTGTCGAGTTAAAAAACGGTCTTGTACGAGTGTTGATATCCACCAAGACTCCGAGCTCTAATCTCATGATCGTACTGAAAGTGGACACACGGGATCGGTGCATCAGCAGTTCTTAAGACTGGATGAGGTGTTCAGAGGATGTGGAGGTCATGGGCCGCGTCAGTCAGTCACTGTCACTGGAGCTCGAGTCCTTTTTCTCGTTCTTGTGATCCTTCTTGGGGCTGCGCGATTTGTCTTTTGCTCGCTCTCTCGCTTTGGGGCTCTCGCTCCTTCCTCTCTTTTTGCGTTTGTCTGTGTCGCTGTTTGAGCTGCTGCTGCTTTTTGCGCGTCTCCGTTTGGCACTCCGCTCCCTGCTCCGGCGTTTCTGACTCGACCGCTCTTTCGAGCTCTGGTCTCTCGCTCTGCTCTCTTTGCTTTTCGCGTCATCAGATTTAACGTCGCTGCTGCTCTTCTTCTTCTCTCCGTCCTCCCGCCCTCTCCCTCTCTGATCCCTGCTTTTTGATCGACGCGACTTCCTGTCCCGGCTGCTGCTTCGTCGCTTGCCCTGACCCCTGTTGCGTGACCTTTCTCGACGGCCACGCCCTCTCGATCTGGACCGAGACCTGGACCGAGACCTGGACCGTCGCTTGACTTCACGCTCTCTCTCTCTGCTTCGCGATCTTTCACGCCGAGTCTCTCCATTCTTTGTCTTTTTGGAGTCATCCCGCTTGTCTCTTGCGTCTCTCTCGGACTGTTTAGGCCGCTCCTTGCTCTTGTTGTCCTCCGTGTCCTTTCTTGTGTCTTTGTCTTTCCTGTCCTTGCTGCTCGATTGGCCCCTTTTGTCATCTGTTCTGCTGCGTTTCTGATCCTCCTCTCCTTTCTTCTCCTTGCTCTTGCTGCGACTGCGCCGCTTTCTCTTATCGGCCTCTCCATCTGCTTTTTTTTGCTTGTCCCTCTCTTGGCTCCTGGAGCGGTGTCTGCCGCTCCTCTTCTCTCGTCCTTTATCTGGGCTGCTGGATCTGTTCTTCTTGGTGCTTTTCTTCTCTCGCTCAGAGTCCTTCCTCTCTCGTGCCTGCTCAGTGTCCGCTTTATCTTTCTCTGGCTGCTCTGTGGTCTCCGTCTTCTCCTGAGACACGTCTCCCCTGGAAGGGACCAACAAAAGTAATTATTGTTATAACTCAGGGCTCGACATTAAGGACTGCCCGATTTCCCGGGACAAGTGAAACATGCATTCAGGCAAGTGGGATATGTCCCCGACATGCCAGACTGGGCAAGTTGGAATGAGCATATATTACCAACTAGCACCACAAAATTGAGGCTTTTTGATCTTTTATTTCAGTTCCTAAAAGCGTCCTTCACTATGTATCCGCCATTATGTCTTGGCTGTTTTCTTAGTCTTGGTTTCATTTACTGCTTTGCGAGTTATTTTATATCCCCCCCCGCTGGTGTAGTATGGTATGCGTACTGTTTATAGACCCCTTGTGCATGACGTCACTCATCACATGATAATTACAGCTGGGGTCACAGACAGTCTTTCATGCAAGCAGCTTAATCTGTCTTCAATATGGTTAATTTTTGCGCTGTTTTTGCTTCTTCAAACAGAGAAA
>JAODLJ010000022.1:7116020-7130322 GCA_027576115.1 Cathorops melanopus
ATATAGAACCCACTCAGTGGGATTAGATCCTTACACGCTAACAAAGAAGGATTTTTCCTATGAAAGAAAAATTTACTAGTTACATTTGACATTAGTAGAATACATTTTGATCTTATTGTAGCCGTAACTAAATACAAAGACAATACTTATGCATACTATTAATTAACTTAATGTGAAGATAATTAACAGATAATCAACAAATTTTAAGGTTTTTTTTTAAGATTGTGTATGTAGATGCACGACCCCAACAGCTCTGCTGATCAACTTATCGTGTTTAAATAAAGTTATTCATTCATTCATTCATTCATTCATTATGAGTTGGAAAATGATCCATCCATTGAGTTCCCCGGCATCTCAAACTACCTGGTGCTGCAGACATCGTTCTACACGGACACACAGATGAAAACCTGGAAGAGCACGGAGGCATACAATATGTGGCTGGGTTAAAGATCTGGGAATCAGGACACTATAAGGTAGATGGCAGTAGACGGATCTAAGTGCAGGAAGAGTGTTTATTAGCAGGCGTGATATTTACAAAGGCAAAACAAAAAGCAGAATATTTAAACAGTGTTATAAACGTGGCTAAAAACAAACGTGATAATGATAATACTTCGCAAAGCCTCTATGAAAACAGTGTCCATATCTGCACGTGCTGATTGTGCTCAAATCAGTATCAGGTGTTTCCCATAACTACTGGGTCTCAAGCGCATGCACAACACACTTCGTGAGCATGCGTGGCCGCTCGAACTGCACCAGACTCAAGCTCGCAAAGCCGCGACAGTCAAGTGTTCACCTACTGTGTGACCACAACATTTAGTTCATGTGTATATCCAAAACGCCACCAAAACGCCTCATTTTCATCGATAACCCGCTGCAAAGCATCGCGAGCTGTAGTGTAACCATAGCTTAATGAGACGGATGTGATGTTGGATGCAACCCAGCAGTTATACCCTACTACGATTAAAAAATTAACTTCAACTTAAAAAAAATAAAATAATAATAATAATTGTGGCCCACTAGATGGCACAGCCACTCATTACTTTATCCATCATTACTTTAAGACATGAAGTGCCTTTTAATTAGGAAAAATAAAGGAAAAACACTGAATTAGAAGGTGTTTCCAAACTTTTGACTGGTACTGTAGATTTTGCTTAGAAAGTGTGTTTGTGGTATCATTCTTTAAAATAAACGCCACTTGATTTGACATCCTGTTTTCTAATGCAGTGAAATTCATCCTGACTTCAGCGTCACCTGAGAGAGACATGTGTTAATGTATATGGTATAAAAAAAATCTTTCTTCTTCTTTTGGCTGTTCCCGTTAGGGGTCGCCACAGTGGATAATGTCCTTCCATATCCTCCTGTCCTCCGCATCTTTTTCCTGTAGTAACAACCATCTTCATGTCCTCCTTTACCACATCCATAAATCTCATCTTTGCGCTTCCTCTTTTCCTTCTACCTGGAAACTCCATCTCCAGCATTCTTTTCCCCAATATACCCTCCTCTGTATGTGTCCAAACCATTTCAATCTCACCTCTTATTTTGTCTCCAAGACATCCCAGATAGCAAAATTTATTTGGCCCGGATCTATCTTAAGATCTGGGCCAGATCCGCAAAACATGCCTGGGCCGGTGTCTTTTGGCACAACGGGCCAATACCGCTTTACATCCGTTTTCATGATCTGGACCAGCTCTGGGACAGCTTCAAACCAGATGTCTCTGTTTTGAGCGGATCCGGGCCGTGTTTGGATCAGTGTCTTTTGGCTTAACGGGCCAATACCGTTCCACATCCGTTTTCATGACGTGGACCAGCTCTGGGACAGCTTCGAACTGGATGTTTTTTTATGGAGCGGATCAGGGCCATACTTGGGCCAAATGTACACCTTATCTTAATGATCCGGACCAGATGAGTCTTTGATTGTGGCGACTGCGCCCCTTATTTGGGCCAAATGTGGACCAGATCTTTTCTCAACCAGCTCATTTTGTATGCGTCTGGCAACAGTGTGTAGCCTATTGAATATTCAATGTCACTAACAAATCAGGAGTTATAGTACTTGTTCAGTATTTCAAGCTATAATAAGGAAAGATTATGTCAAATGTATAAAGGATTACCAATTAAGCTTTTTAACCAGTAACTAATATCTAATAGCCCTAGTTTAACTCATTAGCCAGTAGTTTAATAGAATACATTTACACTAAAATTACACCAAGATGACCAAAACCTTCTAAAATACAATATATTTATTATGTAAAAAAGAACCAGGTAAAATCAATATCACTTCATGTGTATATAAATCATGACACAAAACAGTATGTTTAGATCATACATTCCTCATTAATATATAACTAATAAACTTCTAGAAGCTATACAACACTAACAGCGCTGTTTTGAATCAGGTAAAATATCAACAAACACAAAACAAATCACTTCATGTGTGTTTAACATGACACAAAACGGTGTGGTTACTATGAAGCATAATACATTCACCATAACTATAAAACTATGATCTAAAATACCAACAGTGCTTTTTTGAACTAATACGTTCCCTGTTCTCCAGGCCCGCACAATGGTCCTTACAGCCCCTGTTGAGAGAGAATATGCAATCAGCATACATGACATTCCTTGGCTAATCCAAAACAGCTTTATGTTAAGAAGTGGAAATAAAGCTATTGCCAACACTATGTGCACATTTCCAATGTAGCAGATGTAAATTACACATAAAATTCCAAATCAAGTCATTTACCATTTGACCAGTGGTGTGTTCCAATATTCATACTTCCATGAGTTTAACAGAGTACAATAACTGCACTTATTAAGTGCGCCAATTTCAGCAGGTCAGCATTGTTCCAAATCAAATGGAGCACTTACCGGAAATTACATATGTTGAGCTAGCTGCTAACAGATAGCATGTTAAACCAGACGGTAACAAAAACTTCAGCCATGAGCGCAGTGTTATACATGCACAATGTTGTACATTTAAAAAATATTCCAATGCAATTATGAACGTGTAAAACTAAAGTTTGTAGGTTCGGAAGCTCCAGGCGTTGTAGTTCCGGTAGCCATTTTTTTTTTTTTTTTGAGCTGAATCGGGTCCACTTGGCTCTGCCTCTTCCACAACGTAGCTAAGATGACGGCAGTTGAGTGTGAAAAGTGTACAAGGTTCCATACTCCAAATTTCAACCATTATGGGGGCACCATCCGGGTCCATTCAATACACTTATTTTTCGTCACAATGGTAATGCCCCACGTACTCAAACTAAGCATAGTAAGTACGGGAAGTATGGATATTGGAACACGGTGCGATTCTTTTTTTGGGCAGGAAGCAAAGAAAGGGAAAGCATGGTGTTCTAAAAAAGCAGTCTGAACATTTCTCTCTTACTCTACATTTACTTGTAATAGTAAACAAAGTTTGTAGAGAAAAATGTTCGCTATTTTTAAAACAGCATACTTTTCCTTTCTTTGCATCCTGTAAAAAAATGACATGACCAACGAGATCAGTTGAGACATGGGTTGATTTCCCCAAGACCTATACTTTAAATCCTTACCAAAACTCTTTGGGAATTAGGTTGCTGCATCTTCCTGCCTGGTTCTTCTCTCCCGTTCTTTGCGCCCACCTCCCCGGTCATTGGCGAGATTGAACCATCTAATTGCAAAAGCGTCCACATCCGTGTCGGCAGCACCGGCAGCTGCGTGGTTCTTCCTTACAGCTCCTGTTTAGACAGAACATGCAATACTTCATCAGCACACATTGCATAGCTATTATTCCCCTTGTTTAACCATCTTTGTGATCACCGAAGGTTGACAATCGCCATTTACATTGAGATGGAGTTGTGTTGATTTAAGAAGAGTATTAATAACAGGAGATAGACAGAACTGGGCAATGAAGCTGGCTATGGACGTGAATAAAGATCGCCCCATACTAGATAAGCTGTTGTATAGAGTTCATGTACATTGAGAAATACAGTTATTACAAAAAGAAATGATTCTAAATATTAATATACTATAGCATAAATGTTGTGGAGAGGGCCGATGATCAGCTTGTTTTTACAAAATCCCTGCAAGAAAGCTTTTATTACACCATACTTACTGATCAGCAAACTTCGTGTTTGCATCTCCTTGAAGCTTCGCTTTCCATTCACACCTTTCCAGTTTATTTGTTTTGCGACCGAGTCGGTGAAAATTCTAGCCAATAAGTTCCACGTAACTTTTTTGGTGTTCTGACCGCCTACTGCACCTAAAACACTGATCTGTGAAGGCAAAAATAAGTAACAATAAATACATACAGTATACAGTGAGAAAGAGCAAGTGTTCCTAAATTTGCATTGAATTGTGTTTAAGACCCAGTAATGTCAAATTCAACATGTTCAATACTTCAGAAGTCTTTCTAAAACATGTAAAAAATGTTAGCTTTACCTCATAGTGGAATTTCACCATTTTGTCAAATTCAGAGCAAAGTTCAACGGTCGTAACACTTTGAAACGTTTTGCTACCATTCCCATTCATGTTGCAATTCACATTTGCATGATGTATAAAGTGTTTGCAGCATTTTGTTATCTTTAACTCTAGGTAGGTGTGGTGCTTGTTAGGGGTTAGCACAGACTGCTTACATCGCAAGGAGTGTCAGTGGTGTGCTGTGAGGCCTGAGCCAGTGTAATACATACCATGTTTTGTTTGGCATGGGAATTCCTTGAATCTTTCAGCCACTCCTCAAACCCATCAACTTCAGCAAGGGTGTCCAAAGGGAGGCTAATGTCGTGGGGCATTTCAGCCACAGAAGTTTCGGCCCGTGTCCGTATTGCAAGGTTATTAACAGCAACAGCAAGCTGCGTTTGCTGTTCCTTAATGTGCTCCAATAGAGTTAGGATGTGCAGCTGAGCAGCTATAAAAAGAGTTGGGAAACAATTGAAACTGACTGTTGCAGAAACATGTTGAGTTTCTGAGCAATATTTCAAAAGAAATCAAGTATAAACTTTGTTCTCCAATACTGATCTCCACTGTGCGTGTGTGTATGTACACACACACACACATTGTATAATCTCAGCCTGTTTCCATTGGAAACACTTACCAGAGCAATGAATGGGACTAGAGCCTGTTCTCCCCAGTCTAAATGTTGGGTGAAAAACACTATCCTGGTGGCAACCTGACAGAGAAGTGGAATTTCCATTTTCTTGGGGAAAAAAAGAAACAAGAGTATATACTGAAAACAGCATAAATAGCACTAGGAACTAATGTTAAAGGAACACTTTATTTTGGCAAATATACAAATGTCCCCCTCCCGAGTTAAACAATTGAGTTTTAGCCTTCTCCAATCCATCCAGCTGTTCTCTCAATTTGACAGTAGCACTTTTAGCTCCATCTTGGCATCATTAAATCAGATTCGACCGTTAACATCTTGCTATTTTTCATTGTCCTTCAATCTTAGTACACGTAATTCCAGAAGAGTGATCTATGATCAATGATCTATGCTAAGGTGGAGCTAAAAGCGGTGCCATCGGACTGAGAGAACGGCTGGATGATTGGAGAACGGGAAGCTCAACTGTTTAACTCAGAGGGAGGTGGGAAAAGAGTATATCTGCAAAAGTTACATAATCCTTTAACCTTTTGTGAATTCTGAGAAGGCGAACCTTAGTCACTGTCATGGGTTATTTCTATATCAGAGCATAACATGTGGTTGACCACAGTGATGTACAAAAAGGAAAAATAATCATATAAATGTCTCAAACTTCGGGACCTTGCTAACATGTAAAGTGATTACAAGTGATCGACTAAAGGAAAATAGACAAACATACCTGCAGAAAACGATTCAGACTGCCAAAGGTTTGGCTGAGGTCTCGTCTGGCAACCTTCGTTAGGTAGGTGATTATCTAAAGGCAAGGGATAAACAATTGTCAGCATCACTGAAAAGTTGTTGGCTTATGGCTGTACCTCAGCTATGAGAAAATGTGACAACTTCCACCACCTTACTGTTGGCACCTCAGCCCCTTCATACAAGCCTCAACATATAAGCAGTTCACTGAAGTTAAGAACACTGAAACAATGTAATGGCTAGCCCAGCCCAGATCAAATACCCTATAGGCTAGAGCATCTATGGAAAACACTTGGCGACATACCAGGTAGTAACGGTCAAGAAACACCCAACAGTAACCAAACTGTGAAAAGACTAGAAGAAAAAATGGACCATGATCAAACCATAGCAGAATGAGAGTCATTCAAAGCAAGGGCCTCTATTTCCTAATTTTTGAACTTGTTAGCCAAAACAATATTCTCTGGATTCATTACATTTTGAACAGGGTGTTTCTTTTTCACCCAGAAGTGGAAGAACCACAGCTGATTTTCAATCTAATTCTGAGCTATTAGGATTAGCAATATTTGAGAATAAATTCAAGAATAAACATTGTTCTCTAATAGTGATCTTCCCTGTATTGTATAGTCACAGACTGCTTCCGTTGGAAGCACTTACCGAAGCAATGAATAGATCTAGAGCCTGTCCTCCCCAGTCTAAATGATGCATTAAAGACATCCTCATTGCCATCTGACCAAGAAGAGGCATTTCCATTTCCTTGAAAAAAAAAAAGTATATATTAAAAAAGGATGAATAATAGCCTACTATGGAATGTTAATCTTTTGTCATTCTGAGAAGGCGAACCTTAGTCACTGTCATAGGCCATTTCTACAGCAGAGTATGACAAACTGTGGTTTACCACAGTGATTTGCAAAAAGGAAAAATAATCATATAAATGTCTCACAAACTTAGAGAAAACCTTACTAACATGTAAAGTGACTACGAAATTACTAAAAGAAAATAGACAAACATACCCGTGGAAAACGATTCAGACTGCCAAAGGTTTGGCTGAGGTCTCGTCCGGCAACCTTCGTTAGGTAGTTGATCATCTAAAGGCAAGGGATAAACAATTGTCAGCATCACTGAGAAGTTGTTTTATAGCTGTACCTCGACTATGAGAAAATGTGGCAGCTTCCAACACCTTACTGCTGGTACGTCAGCACTTCATCCCTTCATACAAACCTGGTTAACCTGGTGCCTACAGTACTAAATGACTAAACAAAAATAGACAAACATACCTGTAAGGATTGGGGAGATCTCACAACCTTCGTTAGCCATGTTAGGTATAGCGGAAGAAACCTGTGGAGCTGACGGAAAGCCACAATATCTCTTCTCCCTCTCATCTATCTCATCATCAGATTCAGATTCACCAAACCTGCACCTGAAGAACAAAACAAATCAATGAAGCTTAAAGTAATATATAAGCCAGACTCCTTTTCCTTCTTTTGTCATTGTCACTCAGTTAATGTTGACACTGCATCAAAAATGCTGTCCAAAACTTGCTGACACATCCAGGAATCTCAGTTTCCCTTAACTTCTGAACTATGGCAGGACTTCACTGCAAACTACCGTCTAACCTAGTGTTATTCATTTTGGTATTAAAGGGGAGCTACGACACGTTACAACCAAGATCCTGTTGCCAGAGGGCTTCATGGACTTTAATGCAGTGACAATGATGCTATGTCATGTAGTCCTTACAGTATATGTAGACTAGCTCATTAATTTCTGAGATTTTGCTTGAAATGTGCCAGAGGTCCCCTTTAAGAATATACAATCTAGTTGGTATTGTTTTTAGAACACAGACTTACTAAAACCTTTTCCCAAATATAAAACAAAATATTTTACATCCAACCAAGTAGACTTGAACTTTTGTTCTTAAACCAAGCAGATATGGTCAAGCATACAGTATATCTGTGCTGGTCTTGAAACATTAGATACTTGTGTTATGTCTCAGAATATCAAACCTTCTCTTCACTTTTCTTTTCCTTTTCTTCCTCGACATCTGTTTGTAACTCAGAGGTATGACAGTTCAGTGAGGCCTTCAGTTTCTCCCTTGCCCTTTGGTATTCAGCTACTCAGAATTCACAGAAGATTAAAAATTAAATTAATTCACGTCTGCCAACTAGCATAAAAAAGCTCAACGATTGCTATCGGTAGATCAACAGACACCAAATAGCGAACTGGCAGCTAATGTTAACTAAATAGGGTCAAGGGAAATTTAACTGAAAGGGAGTTTCTAGCCCTATTAGTGTTAGCTGTTGGTTTGCTATTTGGTGTATGTTGTACCAAGTTCTCTCATTCTTTCTCCAAACAACAGAGCTTGAATAACAAGGTCATGGTAGGAAGTCCTCCAGACTATCGCTTTAAGCAACACAACTACTGAAACTCTCGGTGCTGTTGTTGCCAACTGTGAAACTGATTACTTAGTTCAGTTACTAAGTCAGTGGAAAAAAATCTCCAAAATATCTTTACCAGATTTTGAGAGGACTCGGACGTCGTATTCTTTCCAGTCTTCTCCCGGTTCCTCTCTTTTCATTACAGCTCTATTAATGCGATCATCGCTCTTGTAATTTGGCCACTTTGTAGTGCCATCTTCAAACCAGTCCTCCGGAACAATGTTGACAGTCTTACTCTCAGTGAATTCAACAAGTAGAAACATCTGAAAAGAAAATGTTGCAACGTCATTCCATGTCAATTCAGCCGACGCCTTCCTCCCCCTCAGTCTGCAGTTAGGTTTTATTTCCACCTTCAACAACCTTTTCTTTTGCATGACCAAGGCAAGTTGAATTTGATTACATCCGATTTGTTTAAATCCTTTCTACTATTCAAGACCATGTCTTTTTGAGAGAATATGCAACAGCACCATCAGACGCTTACAGTAGCCAAAATTATTTTATCTGTAAGAATGTTTAGGAGATGCATGGAGGGAGCTCTTCTTAAAACAGGGTTCCTACAGGTTTCTTCAAGCCAAATACAAGTCTCTTTAAGACCATTTATATAAAAACTTAATACCTAACTTAATTTCACGGCCTGAAAAGCGCTGCCAGAAGTTACATACTGCACAAATTTTAAGGCCCAGATATCAAAATTCAAGACTTTTTCCAAGTCTTTTTAAGGTATTATTTCCAAATTCATAAATTCAATGCTTTTAAGACTTTTTAAGACCCCACGGGAACCCTGTTCAGTGTACCCCCCCTCCCTTATTGTGACCTGAGTGCATCAATACATCCCATAAATGTATTACATCCCATATATCTGTTTATGCATGTTAATACTCACATCACCAAAATCCATATGTCCAAAACATTTGCAAAGTGAAGTCAGTCTTCGAGGTGTCAAGTCAGTTTTCTGTGTCAATGTCAGGCTAGGTCTGAATTTAGTCATTTTATATTATTTTGTCCCCCACTTGTTTGTGAACCCCTTAACCCTAAAAGGTCTGAGCAGCACAACTATGACTATGCAATAAGGGCATAACAACATTCTTATCTTTATAAGGCAAAAGCATACACTTTTGAGCAACCTGTGATACTTTGGCCACTTTAAAAGGCCCTGTAGGCTGAGATACAACAAATACTCTAAGGAAATCAGAGCTCATCGGATATTTGAAGAAAATTTCCATATCTGCAAAAGCTTTGTACACAACATATATTCCATCCAAACACTGGATGATGTTATGTACAACACAAATGTCTCCATCTATAGCAAAAACATTATCACCTGTGGAAACTTTCATCAACCACTGTTCAGTCTGTAGTCCCCTGAACTGTGCAGCTACTTGAAGACCATCAGGAACAGGTCCGACATAATGTTGTGCTATTAAATCCTTACAGGGCAATTGAACATTGCTGATCTTTTCAACCTCAGATAACCTCCTTACTATTTGTGCCAAGGGAAAGTTTGGCTTTCTCACAAACCTCTTTAGTTTACAGAGGTAATTCTCAAATGGAAAAGCTGAGATAGAGTCTAAACAACCATACCGTTCAGCATCTGCTGATAGGTGGACCAAGACGTGCAAATTGTACACAAGGGCATCTTTGCCATAAAGCTCCCCAACATGACTTACAAATGATCTGAGCAATGTGTTTGCATAATTACAATACAAAGAACACAGCAGAGGACTGACAAGGATGCACATACTTGTAGAAAATAACATGAAGTTGTTATACAAATTACTTTCTAAATATGGTGCCAGTGCAACAGCACCAGTGTACAACATGAACTGTCGCAGTTCAGTTGCTTTCCATCGGTCAAGGTCTCTCAGAGACCTTGGCTTCCTCGCAAATTCAACAGGAATGTGTTTGCGCATCTGAATCAAACTTTGAGAGATCCCATCTACCAACCTAGAGGACAGGCGAAATTTCAGCGGACCTCTCATCCAAATGTTTAACAACCGTCTTGTAACACCTAAGCATGCAACGTGCATGTAATCAAAAGGAAATTTAGTAACCATGCCAACATCTAGACCAGAAAATCCATGTGGTCCATCATGATGGTGATCCTCATCAACTCTGTCTGAAAATGATGTATCAGTTCGTAACACAGAGTCATTTTCTGGGTATGTCATTCTGCTGTTGAAATAAAAACCTGGCTGGCAACATTTATCGCATCCATGATATGCATTGTGAGCCTTTGTGTTCTTTACAAATGCTCTAGCAGGGGTGTCACATACAACCGAATGCAGCTCAATAAAAAACTTTTTCCCACCAAAATAAAATCCTTCCTGCAGCTGCTTCAACTCATGACTAAAGTCTTTCAAATATTCAGAAGAGGATGATGGTTTCTTTTGACCACAAAAAAGGCCAATAACAACAGGTTCCTTCATTTGAACGCTTATCAAAAGTCCTAAAATGGGCCATAACTAAGTTTGAGCTCTTAAACAGCGGCAAGCCATCAATGTTGATCTGCAAACTAAAACGGAATCCATCAGCAATCTTCTCACTCAGTTGGGTTAGAGTTTTACGTAGTGCTGTGAGAATGCCTCTGTAATGATACAAACCACCACATCTATTTTGAATGTTGTATTCCGTGTTCGTTTTCAGAATGGTTTGAGCATCCTTAGGCAGTTCTGAATGGTACACTCTAAGCAAATTAAGGAGAGCTGACTAAGCAAATTAAGGAGAGGCAACTACAGATACACCGAAATGTACAGCCCAATTGGCCAAACTCTCAGCAAGGCTGTCTGGTTCATCAATAGACTGAAACTCTGATTCAGAGTCTGACTCAGAAACATGTTCGTTGTCTGTCTCTCTGTGTGTCAATAACAACTGTGTCAACGACATCATCAAGCCTTAAGTTACTCCTGCTGTCAGAGTTAGTGCTATTGGAAGGTGTGTCAGTTATGTTAGTGTATGTTTGTGTTGATTCGAAGAGACTATCTTCTGAAATGTCAAGCAGTCATTTTTCAACAGTAATGCGAGCTCTCCTCCTTACTCCTGAGCTGGTTAATGGGGATTCCCTCCTTTTCATTGTCTAAAAAAAATTATGAGAAAAACGTGTCTTTCAGGTTCAAACATCCTATGGCAGTTCTGGGCCCATATTGGTTTCAATGGGAATGGCAGGTAGTGCATCCCAAAATTTTCACTGTTAACATTCAAATATTATATTTTCTAAGGGATTAGTAAAGTACCATCTTGACTTATCTTCAAATTCACATTCAGCATGGACAGAGCATGCAAAAAAGGTGTGGGGGGCCTATAAACAATGTCACAACAATGCACTACGTCCACAAGTTTCATCTCCGACATCAGTGGACAGTAAAAGTCAAAGTGTACTGCACAGAAGCCATACCGTCCTTGTAGTTAAAGCTACTTTCACTTTCCAGGAAATGGCTCTCTTTTCACGTCAGGGTTTTCCTTTAGTGAACGACAGGCCAGAGCGGTACACATTTACAAAATACAAGCGGCAGTACACTCAGTTCAGTTCTCAATAAAGGCACATTTTTACCCTTTGGATCTACAATTCCGTCCTAGCGAATGTCCAAATGACGAATGTCTGTCGTACGAACGAGAACTTTTTTTCCATGATAACATCTTCATACTGTATATTTTGGTTCACACTTTGGTTTAACATGCCAGACACATAGCCTATGCTGTTTGGGCTAAGCGCCAACACTTCTAGCATAGGCAGATAACAGCACTACTAACGTTAGCTAATAAGCCGATGTTAGCGCCAGTCCAGTTTAGCTTAAACTTTAGCTCAGCCCACTGACATTAACGTTACGATAGCAAATGCATTTAATTTTAAGAATTGAATCAGGTTGGTATACAATACTGACATTTACCTTAATGAAAGGCACAGCACTCCACCAGACAGCTCACGCCAGCAACACAACACCTGCACGGCCTCACCTGGGCAGGGAGGGGGGAGACGATGGGGGAAACGGCAGGAGTAATTTGATAACTGGAAACCCATCAAACAGTTAAAACGTATTATTTTGACATACAGACACTTGCCACACAACACAGATAACGTTAACTTGTCGACAATTCATTTTTAGCATATAGCATTAGCATAAACAGGGAGCGGCGGTAGCGGTTAAGAAGCTTGTGCTAGTAGCCTGAAATTGTGGGTTCAACCGTTGAGCAAGGTATTTTAACATTATATCCAGGAGACTAGCCCTGAAGTAATTGGCAAACTGGGAAAATGTAAGTCGCTATGAATAAAAGCGTTGTAACGTTACATGGGAAAAATTAACATTTCATTAACCCTAGCTTAGCTAACATGTGGCTCCCCCCTTGGTTGGACTACTGCTACTGTTTGAACGCCTGAAGGGAGAAAAAGCGCGGGAATTCTGAGGGCTGAGGCAATTTTTTATTTATTTTAAAACGACAGCAATTTAATTCAAGTGTCCATGACAAGTTCGAGTGTAAACATCAAAACGAGCCACTAGCATTACGAAAACAAAATAAATTCATTCTAATATAGTTAAAGCAAGTTTAGCTTACCTCAGGCTAATCAACAAGGACAGCGGCCACCAGCAGCAGTAACGAAATCCTGTCGAGGAAAAAATTGGCGCTTCCGTTTGCACGACGGCTGGCCGTATCAGTTTGACTGCGCTTTCTGCCCCCTGGTGGCTGATCCTGGGTCAATGTCTCCATCACGGCAGTAAAACAGAGGTGACAGTTACACGGATTTGCCAGTTTGAAGGCGGAGCCTGTCCTGAATCTACTGCTATCTGGGATCCTACATGTCCTGTCCCTCAAATATTCTCATTTCTAATCCTGTCCAACTTTGGCACTCCCAATGAAAATCTCAGCATCTTCAGCTCCGTGACCTCCAGTTCAGTTCAGACTCCCGTCTTTTTGTCAGTGCCCCTATCTCTAAACCATACAACATAGCTGGTCTTACTCCCGTCTTGTATACTTTCCCTTTTACTCTTGCTGGCAACTTTCTGTCACAAATCACTCCTAACTCTCTCCTCCATCCATTCCAACCTACTTGCACTCTCTTCTTCCCTTCTCTTTAGAAGAGCCATTACTTTGTACAGTAGACCCCAGATATTTGAACTCATCTGCTTTGATCACCTCTGTTCCTTGTAGCTGTACCATTCTACGGTCCTTACCCTCATTCACACACATGTACTCCGTCTTGCTCCGACTGACTTTCATCCACCTTCCCTCTAGTATGTACCTCCATGTCTCTAAGTTTTCTTCCACTTGCTCCCTGTTCTCATACAGATCACAATATCATCTACAAACATCATTGTCCATGGGGCCTCTAGCCTGATGTTGTCTGTCCATTATCATTTGCAAACAAGTCACTATGGGATTAAAAAAAAATAATAAAATTTGAGAAGGAAATGCCTTTCTGAATGCTTTTCGGAGAACAAAATGTTTGTGGTTTGTCTTTGTAGAATTACGTGACCTGTGCATTGGGAATCCATTATGTTGGATTTGTGATGATCTGCTTCGGTGCTGTGAATTCGGTGAGCTCTTACACATTCGGGAAGCTTTCGCAGTACACCGGGAGGATTGCCCTGTTTTGCTTTGGTAAGCCAGTTTAATCCAAGTAGCATGAGGTGGGAAGTAATTTAGTGATAGTACATTGTTGCTTGACCTGAGTATCATTTTAGAAGATGAATATTTCTAGGTTAATAAAGATCATATCTCAAATATTTTTTTCCACTGGAATGGATCACTAAAACTTAAAACTTTGAACATGTACACTGCCTTGCAAAAGTATTCATCCCCCTTGGTGTTTGTCCTGCTTTGTCACATTA
Organism: Cathorops melanopus; assembly: GCA_027576115.1. Classification (NCBI taxonomy): domain Eukaryota; kingdom Metazoa; phylum Chordata; class Actinopteri; order Siluriformes; family Ariidae; genus Cathorops; species Cathorops melanopus. Next base: position 7,130,078 of record JAODLJ010000022.1, read on the forward strand.
CAAGCTGGAATTAAAATGGATGTTTGGAGGTTTAGCACCATTTGATTTACACAACATGCCGACAACTTTAAAGGTGCAAACATATATTTCTTTTAATTGTGACACAAACAATAATTAAGGTGAAAAAACAGAAATCTGGAGTGTGCATAGGTATTCACCCCCTTTTGCATGAAACCCCTAAATAAGAGCTGGTCCAACCAATTCACTTCATAAGTCACATAATTAGTTGATTAAGATCCACCTGT
>JAODLJ010000022.1:7455386-7474579 GCA_027576115.1 Cathorops melanopus
ATATGGTGTTGCATTTGTTTTCCGGATGTATTCTGTCTTTGGGATGAACCAGGATCTGACGGAGTGTTGTGTGTGGTGTATTAATGTTGTTTCCTCATTACTCTTTGAATGCGTTCTGTTATTCCTCTGATGTATGGCAATGTATGGAAAACAAATGCAACACCATATATGAGATTCCATGCCAATGCAGCACACGGTGTGATTGGCATTGTTAATTGTAGTGTAGCAGTGATCCAAAATATTCTCCTCTCTGATCAGGGATTTAATAAACTGTATTTTCGTAGTTCATGGCTGAGGTTACCTTTGTTAAAGGTCACCAAGGACAATATCTAGGGAGTCCGGGTTAGTCTGCTCCACACCCAGTATCTGACCGGCCAGCATACGCTGTGCATCCTATATGTTGGCCCGCAGTGGAATGTAAACACCAACCAGAATGAATGACGCGAACTTGCAAATGGAGTAGAAGGGTTTACAATTAATGAAAAATTATTCTAGGTCAGGAGAACAGTGTTGCAGGATCACGGACACATCACTGCACCAGCCACTGTTTACATAAAAACAGATTCGACTACCCTTTGTTTTACTGGAGAGCTCGGTGTTACGGTCCGCTCTGAAAAGTTGGAAGCCAGCCAGTTGCTGGCTGGGCAGCATGAAGTAATGAATAAAGAATGATTTGATGATTTACCTTTTTCTTTATAAAAGTTTTTAATTTATCTTTATTCTTTCCTGCCTTTCATTCTACTGAGCAGTTATGTTTTACTAAACACCACCTCTGTTACAAACAACACGTCATCAACAGGCTCCCCCCCGCAAAAAAAATAAATAAATAAAAATAATAGCTCTCTCAGACACACACACACACATTATACCAGGAATAAATGTCTCCATAATCTACTTTAATAAAAGTAAACTTGGCCAAAAACATACATAATACATTTTTTTTTAATTATTATTATAACATAAACTTGCTATTTGGGTCAAAAACCATCATCACTTTTTGAACTCCTGAACACATTATTCAAAACTAAAACATACAAATATGCACAGTTTAAAAAAAAAAAAAAAAAAAACCCTTAAAAATTAAAAGTACTGCAGATGATGCTCACTGTAGGGGAAGTAAAAAGTAAAATCTGCTTTTGCACAATAATAAAAAAAAAAAATACAAGAACTCAAATGAAAATACTCATTAAGCTCAATTACAACAATCAAGGATTTCTTGCTTTCTTTTAAACTCTAAACAAAAATTTGTGGACACAAGACCATGCTTTTAAAATAGACATTTAAAGACCGAAAGGGTTGGGGGGACGAAATTGAGGGGAAAAAAAAAAAAATTACACTGACAATATATTCATATTTAATCAATGTTTTGGACAAGATTATTAATCAAAATATAAACTAAACCAGTAATCAAGCAATAGAACATCGAAATATTTTTCTCTCAGCAAAAAAACTTCACAGGGATCCACTGCTGACTTCACTGCAGTCCACGGTCACCTGTGGAGTAAATGTTGTGGATGGAATTAAAACCATAGACTTATATTAACGAACTCATCCTTATATCCAGGGTTAGTCAAAATTATTTTAACACTAATGGATTTTTTTTTTCCCTGCAGATAGATGTACAGGTGACAGGTTAAATGGTACTGTTGCTCGTTGGTTGTGTGTTGAACACGATGGTGAATAGATCGTCTTGCACATGTGTTTTGTGAATAAATGGTTTCTACCATTTAAGTGTTAATTTTGACCAACACTGTATTATTCTTACTAATTTAACGATAGGGACCTGAATGGTGGACATGCTACTTTTTTTTTTGCATTTATGAAAGGAGTCTCCAGTGTCAGTGCTTTCTAACAGTCAGAGTTAAAACTGCAACTTCAAGTTTTCTTCAGATGTGTTTTGGAGTTGATCAAAAACATAACCTCATGCGAGTTCAATAGACTAAGCCTGAGACTAAGAATTATACCAAGCTAGAAAAGTGGTCTTTCGTCTTTCTTTGAAGACCACAAGAGATTCATTTTACCATCCGAGTTCCAGGACAGAGCAGAGTTTTCATGCACATCTTCCTTGTGTCTTGAGGGATGGAGGGCACAGTTGACTCATGCTACAAGTTTGAGGGATAGGATGTGCAGAGCAGGGTGTGATAAGTACTTAAATGTACTCTGACAGGATACTTCGCCTATCATGGATGTAGCAGAAAAGGGGAAGCAAACTGCATTGAAGGCTCAAGGACGACTTCTAGGAGATCAACAACAGATGTTTGCAGAACTCAACACCCGAATGGCGCAGCTCGCAAGTGTGATGTCGCAGGCCCTCCTAATGCATCCTGAGGCTGCTCCCAGTCCTGCATTGCAACTTCCCATTCCAGAGAAATATGATGGGAATGCTCTCGCTTGTAAGGGATTCTTACTTCAGTGCTCCATGCACTTCTTCAATATGCCTAATCTCTCTGACGAACACAAGATCACCAAATTTCTGTCATTTCTCACTGGCAAAGCATTACAATGGGCGAGCGCCGTTTGGAAAAAATGGCGGTGAGCACACAACTTTGTATAAACGTTTCCTCAAGTTGTTCAAGAGAGTGCAAGAGTGTTTGACCACGAACCCGAGGGGATCAAAGTAGGTGAAAGTTTGCCCACGATCTCACCGGGATCTTGAGGAGTCGCTGAATATGCCCTGGACTTCAGAACACTAGCGGCAGCCAGTGGATGGAATGATCCAGCATTAAAAGCTGTGTTTCACCAAGGTCTTCAACCAGAGATCCTCAGTGAACTGGCATGTAGAGATGAGCAACTAACGCTGGACTCCCTCACTGACCTAGTAATACGCCTAGATCATTTATTGACCCACTGACCCTCAATAAAGGAAAGCTCCAAACCTGTTCAACCCTGAGGACACTACACCCATGGAGGTTTCCCACATCTGTTTGAAACGTGCTGAACGTGAAAGACTGAGGAAGGATGGTCTTTGCTTCTACTGCGGGAGTTCCGAGCATCATATTAGTCAGTGTCCTATCTGTCCGTCCTGCACCGGCCCAGCTGAAAGCCCAGCTCATGCGGTGAGAAAATTCAATACAAAATCCTTTAAAAATCCAGTGTTGTTAAAACTGGCATCCTCCACACACGTTCTGTTTGCTTTCGTCGACTCGGGGCAGAGGAGAACTTCATCAACAGCACGATCGTCCAGAAGTTTGACCTGCCTACAACCCCTCTGCAAAGTCCACTCAGCATCAGAACCATCGATGGAGGACCAATAGGTAATGGTCTCGTCACTACTCGTACTGCTCCCTGTTCATATTCAGGTGGGAGCACTTCACTTGGAACTCATCTCCCTCTATATGACCACATCATTATTCTTGGTTACCCCTGGTTATAGCTTCATGATCCACTTATCTCTTGGCAGAATAAAGAAATTCTCCAGTGGTCATCCACACGCTTTCAGAATTGTCTCTCATGTCCCCAAATCAATCTCTCCTCCACCTCAGTTGAGAGCCCACAGCTGAATTCCATGGAGAGTGTTCCTGAGTGCTATCTGGACTTGAAAGAAGTTTTTAGCAAGGGGAAGGTCTGCAGGCTACCACCATACTGACCTTATGACTGTGCCTCCACGTGGTCGCATCTATCCCCTTTCTCAGAAGGAACACTGCCATGGAGGAGTACATCCAAGAGGCCCTCAGACAGGGTTACAGCCGTCCTTCAAAGTCTCCTGCATCAGCCTGCTTCTTCTTTGTGGAGAAACGAGGTGGTGGTCTCCAGCCATGTATAGGACTATAGAGGATTGAACCAAGTCTCTGTCAAGTATCCCTATCCTCTTCCCTCAGCTCTAGAACAGTTCTGATCTGCCACGATCCTCTCCAAGGTTGACCTACGTAGTGCCTACAACCTCATCAGAATAAAGAAAGGTGATGAATGGAAGACCGCCTTCAGCACAACCGCCGGCCATTTTGAGTACCGGGTAATGCCCTATGGCCTTTCTTTAGGACCTAGTGTGTTCCAGTGCCTAATCAATGACATGCTAAGCAAGTTCGCGATTGCCTATATTGACGACATCCTAATCTACTCTCCCGATGAGAAAAGCCACCTGGAACATGTCCAAGCCATCCTCAGGCGCCTCCTGGCTAACCATCTCTACATGAAGGAAGTGAAATGTGAATTCCATCAGAGTCAAATCTCCTTTTTGGGCTATATCATCAGTGCAGAAGGAGTCAGCATGGATTCTGCCAAGGTATCTGCCGTCAGCGTTTCTTAGGCTTTGCCAACTTTTATCGCCATTTCATGAGAGGCTTCAGCATGATTGCCGCTCCTCTAACGGCCCTGCTCAAAAAGGGACCCAAACGTCTTCAACGGAACCCTTTGGCAGAAGCAGCATTCAACCAACTCAAGCACGCCTTTACTTCTGCCCCAGTTCTACCCGACCAAGCCATTCATAGTTGAGGTCGATGCGTCTGATACTGGGGTAGGAGGAATCGTGTCTCAGCACTTCGGTGAGAAACACAAGCTCCACCCAGTGGCTTTCTTCTCTAAGAAACTTACCTCTGCGGACAGGAATTACAACATTGGGAACAGAGAGCTACTTGCCATTAAACTAGCCCTCAAGGAGTGGATACACTAGCTGGAGGGAGCCACACATCTCTTTGTGATTCTGACCAATCATAAGAACCTCGAATAGCTTAAGAAGGCAAAGAGGTTAAACCCACATGGGCACTCTTCTTCACTCGTTTTAATTTCACAATCTCGTTCTGCCCTGGCTCAAAGAACACCAAGGCAGACGCCCCATCCTGTACATTCGACTCGTCACGTCAAGATTCCGTCACTCACCCCATTCTTCCATCCAATTACTTTGCCCAATCCATCACTTGGGACCTGGACCAAGAAATGAACTTCCAACCACGGACAAGCCCCATCAATCTTCCACCAGGCCTATTTTACGTCCCGAAACGTCTTCGAGGTCAACTCATCACTTGGGCTCACACAACTCCCACCACAGGACACCCTGGCAGCCAACGAACACATCAGATGCTCAAGAACAAGTACTGGTGAGAGAACATGCTCACAGAAACTAACCAGTTCATCACCTCCTGCTCTGAGAGTGCCCAAGCAAAGGTTCCAAGAACCCTTCCTGCCAGCAAACCGTGTCGGCTCCTGATACCTCAAAGACCCTGGTCCCACCTAGCCATCAACTTCATTACAGACCTCTCCCCCTCCCAAGGCAACACCACCATCATGGTAACCATTGACAGATTCTCCAAGGCACTGAAACTCATTCCATTGTCTGGCATCCCCAAGGTGTTCCAAACAGCTAAACTGCTATTCCACCAGGTATTCAGGTACTATGGCATCCCTGAGGACATACTCCGTGACCGGGGCCCCCAGTTTATCTCACGCTTTTGGTCTTGCTTTATGGAATGATTAAGAATGTCAGGAAGTTTCCTGTCAGTAAAGCCACTGAGAATGACAGCATGAGCCGAACTACAAAAAAACATGGACACTCAGAACTACAACTCCCAGAAAGCACAGCACCCCCTGCCACTGGCTTATTGAAATCAGCTGTCGTTCATTCACAAACTCAGTCACACTACTTAAGCCTCTCGCACTCACACACCTTCAGTACGAAGCATCATTGTGTTTCTCCAGTCCATACCAAGCTTTTCATTCTCTGCTTGCCGCTCGTATTTCTGATCCTCGCTTCATCTCTTTGTTTACGTTACCTGTCTTGCCTCTATTGCCCCGTTTACTGATCGACCGACCCTTGCCTACTCTCTGACTACGCTTCCTGTCTTGCGATTTGGCTTCATTTCCAGTTTGCGCCCCGCTCTCCCCTGCACATACATCCATAAGTGCCTGCATTCTGACAGTTGTAAAATTCCCTTCAAAATATTTTACATTTGTGATGGTTAATGTGAACCATACAAAAGAAAAATACAATGAATGTCCGAATGAAATGAAGATTCACCACACATTTATATTTTATTGAGGTATTTGATTGCGATTTCTCTGATTAATTTAAAGTCTAATAATCCATAATTAGATGATATTACGATGTGGTTACTTTTACACATGCACCTGCTGTACTTGGCTTCCCCGGAATTTCGTAAACAATAACCTGGCCGGATCACTGAGGAGACTGAACTAGTTTTGTTGGAACTTTGTTGATGTAACTTGAATAATTACTATAAAAATGGTGATTTTCAACAAATATTCAACTCACCCCATCAAACAGGCAGATGCGGATTTTACTTATCTGGACCAAACATTTGGTCGCCGCGGACAGTCGGTACCGTTAATGTCGAGCCCTGCGAGGTGTCTGAAATATGCGGAGATCTGTGCAGAAACCTGAGCTGAATGTCATCAGCATAGATGGTTCATGAGCATGGGCAGGACAGTCTTGACCGTGACTGACCATGTCAAAGGCTCCTGAAAGGCAGAGGATGAGGACTGAGAACAGTTTGGCTGATCGAGTGGCATGAAGCTTCTGTTACAGCCACAAGTGCAGTTTCTGTGTAGTGTAATGCTCTGAAGCCAGACTGGTTAAGAACATGGAAGTCATTCTGGGTAAGACAAAAAGACAACTAAATTGCATATAATAATGTTTAAGAACCCTTGTAATGTAGCTGCAAGACAAATGTTTTGAACCTCTCTAAGTTCTCCCAAATCACCCCGTTTCGTTGCATTCCCTTTTCTGCCTTCCTGTAACTGCTCACATTAGATATACAACACTGGTGCTTGCCTTTACAGCTAAAAACAGAGCAGTGCCCACCTACCTTAAGGTACTCATCACACCCTGCTCTGCATCACACAGCCTTCAAACTACTGTCTTAAGTTTTCTTTCATGTTTTAAATACCTTCTCAACAATGCTTCAACTAGCATGAGGATATGTTTTCTTGATCAAAGCACCTCTGCAAGTCACTCTGGATGTCTGTTAAATGATGTAAAACAGGTTAATTGCACAAACACTTCGATGTTATTTATAGCATGGTTCCTGTGTTTCCATTTCTTCAATAAACTTCTGACAACAGTATTAAACATTTGGTGTCTGTAAGAGTACTAAAAAAATGAGCATCAATGATCCATCCATCCATTATCCATAACCGCTTATCTTGTGCAGGGTCACGGGCAAGCTGGAGCCTATCCCAGCTGACTATGGAGGAGAGGCGGGGTACATCCTGGACAAGTCGCCAAATCATCACAGGGCCAACACATGGAGACAAACAACCATTCACACTCACATCTATGGTCAATTTGGAGCCACCATTTAGCCTAACCCGCACGTCTTTGGACTGTGGGGGGAAACCGGAGCACCCGGAAGAAACCCATGCAGACCGGGGGGGGGCAAACTCCACACAGAAAGGCCCCTATTGGCCACTGGGCTCGAACCCAAAACCATCTTGCTGTGAGACGACCGTGCTAACCACGACACCACCGTGCCGCCCGAGCATCAATGTTCATTAGACATGTAAGAATACTTGCAAAGCCCCTTCTAGTAAGCTAGAGAAAGGCTTCAAACTGTATGCTTTATTTTTATATTATACACAGCTATAAAGTTAAGAAAATATCCATCTATTTACAGAAACAAAACATTCAAGCAAACATTGTAAAAAAGTTCCCTTGGCATTTGAAATTCATAATACATTCAGCAATAAAGATTAGCTTGTCAAAAAGTAACTAGAAATCTACACTTTGGAAATGAAACTGTTCACTGAAATTGTTCTTTAGTTAAAACTGAATACTGCCCATGATATTGATGACTAGATACATACAGTAACTAAAATGTGATTTTCTTTGAATTTATCACATCCGTTTGTCTTCTTTTTTTTTTAAAATCACAATAACCAACACACTACAAAAGGTAAATGCTGCTATAGTGGTATGTTAGAATCAGGCTTGTAGTACTCAAGTCCAGGACTCAGACTCGATTCCGACTCATGCTCTAATTTTAAGGACCCGTGCATTAACTGCATCTGGACTCGTAAATTGGAGACGAGGACTCAGATTTTTTGTAACATGCCATAATAATTTGGCATAAGATATTTATATCTTCACATTAGTGCCACCAGCCTTTTCCTAAATATTCCTGATAGAAGACATCTTTTTGTGAATTTATTGTAGGCTATGGGATGGGACATGCATCTTCACACTACTCAAAGCTATCAATGCGTTTTAGAGAGTGAGTGTGAGTGACAGCTGTCATTTGTGTCGGACTCGACTTGGATCAGTAGTGGACTCGACTCCGACGCAAGTCAAATTTTTCTTTTATGACTTGGACTTGAACACTGGGGACTCGAGACTGGACTCGGACTCAAGGTTTAGAGACTCAGCTACAACACTGGTTAGCATGTATAGGTTATAAAACACTCAATGCTTCTTATATTACATGTGAATTATTTACATTGGGAACAGACATAATATATAATAAGGTACTTACATTGGCTTAAAATAGACTGCAGGCCATAATATGCTTTCTGTACTCATCTATGTTCATCAGATTTTCCACTGAAGGGGTCTTCAATCTCTTCTTCCATACTACAGCCTTTAGAAATGTCATCATTTGATGATGCATCTACCAAAGCTCTATGTGGCACCTTCTCCATCTTTGATTGCGTTTGTTCATGTATGCCAGATATAGCTTTGTAGACATTCTCTCCAGAGCTGGACTTGATTTCCCTTTTATGGTCTCGCCCTTGGTGAAACCGTATTCCAAGTACGGTGTCTATGTAGTCTGCATGACCAGCATCAACCAACTCTTTAGCAACATTTCCATTAGACGTCACAACATCAACCTCCCACTGTGCCTCTGTAACATATTGTCTAAAGTGTAGCTTAAGATGTTTCTGATACATACACTTTTGGAAAAACATAGCAGCATGGTCAGACCAGTGCGGCTCATCAACTGGCTTAATTCCTCTTAACAAGCAAGGGTAAGTGATCTTTGGAAGACTGGCAAGCTCAACAGGTAGCACTTTAAGTTTGAAGACATCTTGGCATGGCAAATGTACACAATAGCCATAATCAACTAGATTAACGATCACTGAAATGTCACACCGTAGTATCTCTGCTCTACACCATTTTTTCTTCTCTTCAGACTTTACCAGGCAGCCGGCACCAGGAATCAGATGAGCCTCTGGCAACGGAGCCAAGTCTTCTGGTAAGTCTTCAATGATATTTGATACTGCATTCATGATGAGAAGTAGGTCCTCAAGTACAATGTAAAATTCACCAGGTGTGGTGACTGCTGCTGCGAATGCCGAGTACTCGTGATCCTTTGTAACAGGCGCAAGAAACAGACATCGTATCTCATCATCTTTGTCCACTGGTTTCTCTGGAATGACCACGGGTGCAAGGCAATCATCTTCTGAAGTTGGCTGATGTACAGCAGACTGACATTTTTTTTCATCGATATCCTGTTCATCCACTCCTACATCCACTCCTGGTGGTTCAACAGAGGTGGCTTCAAGTGCATTTGAACCAAACCCAGCACATGAATTGTTTGATATATTCAAAATTTCATTCTCCGCAACATTGATGTGCATTTCAGGCCCCTGTGGCAAACTGATTTGACAGACATCTTGTTTTTTGTCATGTTTACATTTGTAGGCACAAGCCTTTCTATTTGTTCTTAAGTTCTGCATGCAACATGTGGCTCTTGTGGCTTGCACTTTTTCCAACATTTTCTCTCGAATCACTTTACGGTCTTCTTTAATGCTGGCTGTTTCCGCTTCAGACTTTTCACAGATGCATGTAAGGGAAGTATCATTTACTGTTGCAAACAGTTCTTGCCTTTGGTTGGCTTGACCCAAATCTGGAACCCTATCTTCTGTTCCTTCAGCAGGATCAGATTCTTTTGACTCAAGCAAAGGGTCAAGTTGCTGAATGCTTACTTCCCATGCATGGCCAAGATTCTGCACAAACTCGAACATCAGAGGTTTGTCATGTGCGCCACTGAGAAAAGACTCATCATTGAAATCGTATGGTTTCAAAAGTTTGCAGTGAGTGCTTAATCTTGCCTCAGACATAAACTTGCTTGCTAATGGGTGAAGTTTCTTTTTGTCAACAATTGCTGTATTTCCATAGTCAACAAATTCAACTGTCAGGTAACCACTGGATGCAATACTCTTAACAGCAGCTCGATACAAGGCCAAGTCCTCATCATACATTGCAGCAACCAGATCCCCTACTTCTACATTTGAAGTAACACTTTGCAAACTTCCTGTGAAAGGGTGTCCGTTTAGTTCAGCCCTCATTTTAAGGATAGTTTGTTCATCCTTTTCCATTTGGATAAAGAAGCTGTCAACAGAGTCACAATTAGAAATGAAACCAATGCTTCTGAAACCTGGTGCAATTTTGATAGATGGTAGATCACTAACTTTTGGCAACACCTTTGAGGGCTGCATGTTAGAAGTGCTTGGAATGGTGCACTTTTCATTCTGTAGTTTTGTGGGCTTTGGGCTGCATTCTTTTTTGCCCTGGACATTTTTTGCAGAACTACCATTTAGATTGAGAAATTTTTGTGGAGATTTTAATTTGGATGATTTCTTTTGACAAGACTGCCCATTTCTCTGGATGACTTTGCTCTGGCCTGGTGTCCTCTGTGATTTGATTACAGATTCGACAGGATGTTTCCCCTTGGTCTTAAATTTCTTGCCCACAGAAGATACATTCACAGCTTCTCTGCAGCAATCATTGATATGTTTGACAGATTTACCTTTTTGTCCATGAATTGCAAAAAGCTCTCTTACTTTCTCATTGATATGAATGTCACCATCAAACAGGTCACAAAGGAAATGCCCACTACTGTTTGTTGTGGCAAACTTTGCACGAAGTTCCTTGTTGAGAGTGGCCTTCTCAAGCCATGTATTAACTTCAGGCAAATGTTCCTCCTCAGGAATACTTAAAAGACTACATCTTAAAGCTTGCATGGGTGTCAAAAGCAAATCAATTGCTGTTCTGGGGATAGACAGTACATTCTTTTTTTCAGCAACCTGCTTGCTTCCATAATCTACAAAGAATACATTAAAGTGTAGACTGGACTGAGCAGGCCATATAGATGACCTGTACCATTTACCGTCTTCAGAATATTTGGCCAAGCAAACAATGCCAGGTTTATCAGTATGCGTCTGACTCATTAACTTTTCACTTTCCTTCATAGCTCTGTCCATAAGCTGCTCAATAATTCCAGTATTTCTGTCCAGTTGGAGATAGATTTCCCAAGGACTGACAACATGAGTAGGGAACACCAACTCTTCACTTCCAGGGGTAATGTCAAAAGAAGAATAAACAAAAGAGCATGGATAGACAGATGGAAGTAGCTGGTTTGGATGCTGTATTTCCTTGGCAACACCCTTTTCTATGAGATATGTGGAGGCTCGTTGAAGTGGTGTGTACAAGTCAATTATATTGCAGAGGCTTTTATTTGCAACATAGAACTGGGAGTAGATTTTGCAGCTCAGATTACATGAACTTCCAGAAGTAAAATCCTTTAACAAGATGCTTGCCTGATCAGACCACACATCTCCGACTGGGTCGATTAAGTTGTACAAACTACATCTGAAGGCTTGCTCTTCAAGCTCAAGGAACTCAGGATGTAGTGCTTGTAGGTTCTGCAGCTTTTCTTGTACAACCATACCATAGTCAACTAGAATCACCTTAACAGTTAGATCTGTTCCTCCAAGAATGCAGCCCCTGTACCACTTGTTATCCAGTTGAAACTGGACAGCACAACATATGCTGTGGGGCTGTAACACAGAGGTGTTCATCTGGTAAAACGTTTGTAGTCTTTCCATTAATCTGTCCAACTTGTTCTTGTTTTTCTTGTTCTGGCACCAAAAATCTGATGGAGAGCTGACATGTGAACACTGGACACTAATTACAGCTCCTGGCTTAAACTTCTGACATTTGAATATTTCTACAGCACTGCATATTTGCGTCTCATTGTGGACTCGTTTGTCTGCGGCAATCTCTTGTCTTGTCACCTTGCGAGGGAGTTTCTGTGACATACTTTCACAAGAATTCTCAGCAAACTGCATTCTTGCAAATGTCTTGCCCGGTTTTTTTTTTTTTTGGACAGGTGTATCGGGAGTTTTTATGACACTATATGTCCTGTATGCTGCCACATTTGCACTTGTCAGAAGTGCGGCAATACTTTCACTTTTCTCAACCCCTTTCTCATACAACTCCACAACGAACACATTGCTCCTTCTGTAAATGATATGAACCAAGAGTGTTTTATTTGAGGTGGCTTTCCTGAAGAAGTCTGTTGCTGCAGCTGTCCAGACATCTTCCAGTGGAACAACATGAGCTAAGGAACAATTGAGAGCAAACTCTGGCTCCACAGTAAATTTGGAGGGTATTTTCTTTATCAACATGTTTGGTACCTTTTCTGTGTTTCCAAAGTCAATAAAAAACACCTCAGCACCATATTCAAGAATATCCACCACAACAGCTCTGTAGTAATGCAGGTCTTTTTCGTACATGGCACAACAGAGTTGACCAGGCACTGGATCTTGAAGGATTTCCTCATTCAGTTTTAATCTACTAAACCAATCAGTCAGCTTGTTCATCATGGCCTCAAATCGATTATTCGACTCAGCTAGTCTCATCCAGAAATCATGAGGATTCTGAACATGCTCAATGTAAGCCTCAAACACAGAGCCATCCTGTATGTGTTCAAAAGCAACCAAATTCTTTGAGATTCCCACCTTTTTTGTCTCAAATGGGATGCAACTCAATTGGTGCACATCAGTGAGAATACAACTGTTCGCCATTTTATCGACTTCTTTGTATTGCCCGGTTTTGACAGGTGCACATTTGACCACATTGCTGAGCGTGACTGAACAGACATTCTTTTCCTTGCTCAAGTCATTGACTGTAATCTCAAGCTCCTTACCCAGTAATCCTTTTCTGAAAAGCTCCATTTGCTGGTTCAGTGTGGTTTGGTCTTTGTCATCCAAAGAAGAAAGAGAACATGGGAAAGTCATGACTGGTCTCAGGATAAAATCTGAGGGTAACTGAAAGATGTTTTGAACTTTTACAGATTCACAATACCCATAGTCAACAAACACAACTCGAACTTGGGAGTTAACTGGCAGGCACTGCACTAAACCTCTGTGCCACTTCTCATCTTTGCCTTTGATAGCACATAGTAAGCCCATATTTTCACCTGGCTTGTCTTTGAAGTTATCATTCCTCGACTCACACACGCATGCCAATTTTTCTGACATCTCCTTCAGGTCCTTTGCAGCAGAGGACAACTGACAGTAAAACAACCCAGGGTTTACAGCAGCAGCTATCCTAACTCTTTCCTTCTGTCCAACAACCAACTTAGAGCCACCAAGTGAAAGAATATTTTCATAGCCACATAAATTGGAAGATTTAAAAGAAATCTCTTGTGCAATTTGCTTTTCAATAAGCAAATCTGGGACAGACTCACAGCTTTGTTGAATTGGTACTTCTCTGACCAGCTCCACCAGGAGCAGAAAAGTATCTGTATCTACATGTCTGCCTAAGCGCAATCTTAATAAATCTTTGGTTATTTCTGGCACTTCCAGAATAAGAACCTTGTATGGCAGAAGACCATGGATATATCCTTCGATATGTCTGCCTATCAAAGAGGAGAAATATGCTTCCGATGGTTGGTCCCAGCATTCCTGAACTGGCAGCACATTAGCAATGAACCCACAGACAATCTTTGGTGGGAGCATGAGTAAGGAATCAGAAATTATAGATAAACGGTTGGGACCAACGGTAAGAATATTTCCACGGTCCAGCAGGAACACATCAAACAAATCTCCTGATTGGTTCTGAACTCTTCCTCTGTACCAGCGACTAGACAGGAAATCTTCAACCAAGCAAAAGTCTCCAACTTTAACAGATGCAGATATTTTGGAGACATTCTGAATTTCCACTTGGAGAATGTTGTAGTCCAACTCACAGATGGTAGCATATTGACCTTGAAAGGGGACCAATGTATTCCCAGGACTGCAGTCAATCTGTGTTAATTTCAGGTCCACTGGCCAAAGGGCACATGAAGCGGGAAGCTTTGAACCCTCCCCTGATCTAAAAGAACAATTAAAGTACATAAATAAACAGCAAGACACAATTATTCATAATTTTCATAAAATACATAATTTTCATAATGATCCATGTTTTTAAAAATAAATAAAAATTTGAAAGGACAATTACTATTTTAAGTGGTATGGAACAAGAGCTATGCCTATATTTTTGAACAAGGTTTACAGTATGCTATATACATTCATACCAAAATATACTCACAAAATTAGGTTTCATTCAAAAGTACGAATAAAGTGCCTACAGGTATCAGCAATACAATTTTAATGTAATTTGTAGCTTGTAATAATGTAATTTTAATGTAAAGGAAAAATACACTTGAATTAGTCTTTATAATTAACAAGTGATCTTAAACCATGCTTTCGTCTAAACCAGGGAACAGAGGCGCTGCGCCCTCTTACTCTTGGCGCGCGCCCGCTTACCGAAATGCCGATCGAACCCCCAAGTCACTTAGGCCATGCGCTTATATGCTACTGCGCAACATGCAATCTTTCTCAAAATGATCTTTTCTCCGTGAAAACATCCCAGCAACACCATGTGACAATGTGTCTGATCATCAAATACGTTATAATTACTCCAAAAATATTCCAATCATAGTAGACGGTGCAAAAACGATCCGAATTGGCGTTTTCCAGACCGAGGCGCCATGTTGTTTAGTTGTTTACTTGTCACAGCTGCTCTCACGAGATTTGACATAGGTTACATACAAGGTCAGCTGACTTGTAGAGCGAGATTTCTCGAGACTGAATGACCTTTCACCCACCGGCGCGGGAGCTTTTGACAGAAGTAGTTCGCGAGTTGTTTTTGTTGACACTCGGGCATTTAAAGAAGTCATCCCGCGGCACGAAACAGAAGAAAGCCAAAGACTGTCCGGGGCAGAAGATGATGACTTCTTTTTTCTATCACAAAGCAGATAAAGATGTTTCCGATGGGGAGATCGTGACAACCGAGGGATCGGTTCCGTGCCCTCATTGAAGGAGGCACCAACCGAGCGCTGTGACAGCGGCATCGTGGAATACGTGACGAACGAAGGCCAGATGTCTTACTCTGATGAAGGCACTGAGTGTTCAGTGGAAAAGCAAAATGAGAAAAAGGCCGAGTTCCAGGAACTTTTTTTTTTTTAAAACATGCTTACATTTTTTTGCATGGTTTCAAACTTTGTGATTTGGGTTGGCTTCCAACTTTACACTTTAGTTTCCTTTTAAAGAAAATAATTCCAGAGCGATTTTTTTTTTTTTTTTATTTTGAACAACTCTTATTCTAGTATAAGAAAACAGATTTATCTGGTGAATGTTTAATACTTTAAGTTTGATTCATTTGAATGATAAATTTCAATTTGAATCATGAGGAATTAGTATTGTGTGTAATTTGAATGATGAGGTATTAGAATTTGAATTAAGTGTTGACAGTTTTATTTTCTTTTTCAATGTTGACAAACAATTTGTTACGATTTCCCTCTCGGATAGCCTCAGAATGTCCCATTGTAGCCTCACAATTTTTCAAAGGCTTCACATGGTGGAAGGGGGACCCCCTTCCGCACCATCCCCCCTTGGTCGCTTCACTCTCTCGCCATGGTGAGCGACCTTATACTAAATTTTTCTAGAAAAACCCCTGCTCACGTTATTTTCTAATAGCAGCATGTCTTGAAAACATTGTGCTCCTCTTATACAACAGTAAACGATTTTTTTGAAAAAAAGGGTCCCTGCAACAATCTTTGCCTGAAGACTTTCCTGCATCAGAAAACTTACAGCTTCACCTCCGACTGTTACGAAACACTGACACTGGAGACTCCTTACATAAATGCGAAATAAACATTTCCTCAAAAACAAATATCACCCCGTCAACACATTAAATGTTTAATTGTCTGTGGCACGTCTTCAATACACATCTCTACTATAGATACAACATTAAATAACAGAAAAGCTGCTGTGACCCAAAAAATAAAAATCCCACCACCCTCTGACTAAATCAGAAGAATTTAATGGTGCTGATGCAACTTGGTGAAACATGAAGGATTTGTCTACAACTCGACATGGGCTGTTCAGTTGGGGCAATTCCATGCAAAAGGTCAACATTACCACAAAACACTTACTCAAAAAAACAAAGAAAACAAAAAAGCCCCTGCACTGGGTGGGGTGGGGTGGGGGGACTCGTGAACAGTTCACTATGCATTCGAGGCTTATTCACATCTGTAATTAAGTATGAAGGAGCGTTACAAAAGGTTCATTTATAACGTAAAAACATCCCATTCATAAGACTGGATTTTAACAACACTTTTAAACCTGCCATGTGGTTATATGTACGTTTTCGGTGCGTGTTGAACAAATCTCCCGAAAACACCAAGTTATGTGGAAGATGTAAAATAAGAAGACATACAGATGCGCAACATTTAAATGAATATTAGTCCCGCTATGATGTATTATTAGTATTAATATTAGTCCCGCTATAAGCGTGGGCGATATAGTACAATTAGAGAAAAAGGTTTCTACGATGCAGAATATGTATCACGATATATATTACAGCTGTGATGATTAATCGATCCTTGAGCTATTGAGCCGTTTAAATCCGTGATTCAAAAATCGGTTAAAATTTAATGAAATCACGATTCACTGACAATTCACTAACGATACCTAATTTCATCCTGATAACCCTAGATGCATCACAAATTTCAACAAACGGCATAATTTTGACGTTTAAAATAATAATAATAAAATAAATAAATAATCAATTCGGTATCCGGAGCTGTATGTAGTCGCAGCCATGTTTGTGGTTGCCATAGCAATCTCATGAGATCATAAGGCTGGCACGATTCACCGATATATCATGATTTCTGTGGCCATGATTTGGGTATTGTATCGTCCCATAAGTATTGCGATACCGTACCCTAACTGTCCATTTTGTTTTAAAACGATTTTCGTTTTAATTTTTACTTCTGTTCAGCTCCGAAGTGTCTTGCAACGGGGGCCACCGTTTTGGATCTCGCAAAATCACGGATCTGTTGGAAGCAGACGTGAACATACGAGGTTTCGTTTCTAAGCCGGCACCATCTATCATTTCTGCTTTACGTTTTTAAGGTAGTGTGGTGATGACTGATTAACTAGCCACAAGCGAGTTATTTGACATATTTCACAAATCCTATCATATTTGTTAGAAAACTAAAGGAGGAGGAAATTCCCATCGCAAACATGTTCTCAACTGCTGGTGATATAGTTACGGCCCAAAGAGCATCACTCGGCCCAGAAACCGTGGACATACTCCTGTTCTTAAAAAAAAAAAAAACCATGCAATTTGTCTCTGTCGAACCAGCTAATAAAGGAAGTTAGCATTTTCAACCATACTCGTCTTGTTTTTGTCTTTTGAATTACATTTTACCAAAAATGTCAGATAAACGTCCAGTGTATCGTGGTGGATATCGTATCGTGACCCTACCCCGCAATGCCACCCTTACAAGATCATGTGTTGTTTTGTGAGCAACATGACAGACGACTCGGAATTCCTGAAGCCACCGGCTTTTAAAAGCCCAGTTCGGCGGCATTTCTTACAATCTCGGTACCTTCTGAACACGGAACGTTGTGTCTCAAGAGGTGGGATTCGTTCACTTTAACACAAGTGACAGTATTCTTGTGTTTTAAAAGCTTAAGACAAACATAAAAGTCATGAAGCATTGCTTTTTTTTGTTTTAGTGTTTTGGGGTTTGAAAATTAAAACGTGCCAAAAAGACTGAACTCCAATACATTCAAAGTCAATGGAGTGACTGGAGTCTGAATAAAGACAACAGCAACACGACTTTGTTTTTTTTTTTTTAAATTGCTCTACATTTCTAGGCTGACCGTTAACAGAATATTGACAATGATCCGCATCGGTTATATATCTTGAAATAACACTTTCAAGATTAAGAAAATATCAAATTAGAAGCTGCGTCATTCTGATATGAAATAATTTTAAAAAGAAATAAAAGTAACGATATCCCAGAAAAGAATACTGTGATGTAATTTATAACACTATATAAAAAAAATTTTAACCAAGATATACAAAACTACGTTGTGCACTTTAAAGATGTACGAGTTCACAAGCACTGGAATCACCCTGTATTCTCCCAGCGCTACTTGTCGAACATCTATTTGTTATTTTGTTCACTGTAGCACATTCATTTACTTTCAGTTACTTGAAATTCAGTTCTAAGAATTGATATCACTTGGGGGAGATTTAAAAAAAATAAGAATACTGCATAACTGGATGTACGACTCCAGACTGAGCCAGGTCCGTGACAGCTGCTAATGGTTTCCTGATGCTAAATTACCCAAAACATCGACAGCAGCTTTTTCACTCCATCAAAAGCTTCTCTGAACTCTGCAGGCGTGTGGAAGGAAAAAAAAAAAAAAAAGGAACAGAATCTCACTGTGAGGAAAAAGGGAAAAAAAAAAAAGAACACCATGGCCTGAGGAACTTGGTAACTTGCTACATTTACAGCACAAGGTGCCAGCCACGTGTACGCTGCTGCCCACGCATCCTGGATGTCTCATAGTTAGCTCACTTAAATCCCCTTTCGCAGGGTTTTTAAATAACACCTCATGTCCGGACAAAGTTTAAAAGAGTAACCCACCACAAACAACCTCCCTGCTGTCGACTGCTTACATGACTCTTACGGAGCTTAGTGAGAGGTGACGGTTGTGGTTTACGATCTAATTTCCGCAACAGAAGAGTGCGAAGAAACCAGCAAATGCGTGCTGACAAATACACGTCACACCTGTGCCACGTCATTTAGGTAAACACAAACGCCTCAAGTATCGTTCAATGGTAAAGGACGACAGGAGGGTGCAGAAACTTTTCCCCCGGAGACATGACAAAATGAAAGTCAGACTGTGTGTGTGTGTGTACGCACACATATGCGCACGTGTGATTCATTCCTGACTCACAACCCCTATTTCAGAGGCCCGTTTTGGGTCTCTCCCTCAGGAGAGCGCAGTTACATCCAAAACAACCAAGAATCAAAAAGCCGCCGCTGAGCGACCGCGGCGTGAAGCACACATCAGGCATGTGGATCTGTTACAGATGTACAGTATGGAAAGGAAAAACAAAAAACAAACAAAAGTAATATTATTATACATACAGGCCACTTTTCCCATGGAATTAA
>JAODLJ010000022.1:7795099-7806083 GCA_027576115.1 Cathorops melanopus
ACTTGTCCAGGGTGTACCCCACCTTTCGCCCGTAGTCAGCTGGGATAGGCTCCAGCTTGCCTGCGACCCTGTAGAACGGGATAAAGCGGCTAGAGATGATGAGATGAGATGTCAGATTTACAGTCCAATTTCACTTTGGTTTGTATTTCCTGCATATGGAGGATGCAGCAGGTATAACTCAAAATCCATAACCTGAGCATCTGGTATGAAAAATCTGGTGGACTGACACACACATGCAAACGTTTGTAGTAAGTGTATATGTTATGTTATGTTGTAGCGCAGTTTATATTTGCTATTTGTTATGTTATATTTGCATGTACTTATGTACCTTTTTAATAAACTTGGTCTTTATATTCAGGGATTTTAACCAAGGTTGAAGAGTCCGGTTATTTTGTGAAAAGCTACAAGATCGTGTACAAGGAGAAGAGCCGCTGGCGCACGTACAGGCAGTATAACAGCTCTGAAGATACGGTGAGACAATGATCCGAGTTAATAATGCGACTCTGGTTGCTGTCTGCTCTCTGATTAACTGTGGTATTTGTCTGGCAGATATTTGAAGGGAACGAGGACGATTTTTATCAGACACGCAGCACTTTCCGTCCGTCCTTTATCGCGCGTTACGTCCGGGTCGTCCCTCTGCAGTGGCACCGGAGGATCAGCCTGAGCGCGGAGCTCCTGGGCTGCTCATACGTCCCAGATCCACCAAGTGAGTCTGTGAGGAAAGGATGAGGGGATTGTTTCTTTATCCTACAACTCCTTCTTTACAAAGAGAGTGAAACGGTGTTGGGGGAGGGGAAAAAATCTTGTCATCCTGTTATGTCCAATGTTCGCAGAAGTCAATGTGACGCCTCCGGTCATACAGGAGGTCTTGTCCAGCCAACCCAAACCGGATGAAGACAAACACCCCGAACACCTGTCTCAGCCCGATTGGAGTACAGCTTCATCTACATCTCCTGCTTTATCCATTACACATTATACACTCGCCTGTAATGTTGTTCTTGACGCTGTGTCTGCTCTTCCTTTTCCTCCGAACACAGTGAAGCTGCTCATCATCGTGGTATCAGCGGTGGCGTGTGTGGCTGTGGTGCTGGTGTCCGCGATCTGCGCCTTTAAATTGCTGCAGAAGTAAGTGCACTGTGACGTTTCAGCTGTAAACGGAACCCAAGTCGAAAGAGAAAAGCAGCAGATTCTCTTCCAGACGTCAGTCGTGATGTAAACGTTGTGACGTAAACCGATCGAGTGTAGTTGTTTGGCTGGTCTGTGGAAAATGATCGAATACTTCGTCATGTTGTGAGACACAGGAGCTCAGAGATGATTAATGTCCTGGGTTTATCTTCACCAGCTTTCTGTTGCTCATAGGACGTGTGTGTGTGTGTGTGAGAGATAAACATATGGGCTGTTGATGTACACGACTGAGCAACTGACAGCGGTATTATCATC
Organism: Cathorops melanopus; assembly: GCA_027576115.1. Classification (NCBI taxonomy): domain Eukaryota; kingdom Metazoa; phylum Chordata; class Actinopteri; order Siluriformes; family Ariidae; genus Cathorops; species Cathorops melanopus. The sequence goes on from JAODLJ010000022.1 coordinate 7,796,540, forward strand.
CTTCTGATCACACGTATTGTATAGCAGCCTGTGGAGGAGAAAAGGAAGGAAAGAAAGAGGAGAAGAAATGAGGGAGGGAGGGAGGGTCAAAGGTCAGAGTCAGGAGATTGGGCCGCTCTGTGTCAGGCTGGGGATGGAGGGATTTGGGGGCAGGAGCAATAACCTGAGAGCTGGAGATCCCGAGGGGAAAGAGACGGCTCACGTTAAGCTCTCTCTCTCTCTCTCCTTTCTGTCTCTCCATCTCTCTAACTAATTAATTGTGTGCATCTCTCTGCCTCTCACCTTCATTCTTTCTCTCCAGCTCTAATTCTTTGTCTCTCTCCCCTTATTTCTGTCTCTGTCTCTCGCCAATTCATTGTGTGCATCTCTTACCTTCACGGCAAAAAAATGATATCTTAGCAAGTGAAAATAGTTGAACCCATCGAGCATTTCCTGTTCGAAGATTATTAAACCCAGTTCTAGATTGCAACCAACTTTATTCCAGTCAAGTAAAATTACCTGTCCATGCAGCAAGGTACCTTCACTAGTATTAAGTAATTTTCTCCTCAAATTCAGTTTTCTTTTGGTCTCTCTTACCTTATTTCTGTTGCTATCGGTCTCTTTCCGTCTTTCCCTCTGACTCTGTTTTGTGCCTGTTGATCTCTATCATTTTCCATTCTCGCTCTCCTTTTTCTCTTTCCCCGTCTTTCTGTCTCTTTTTTCCTGTCTTTGTCTCTCTCTCATTCACTAATTCATTGTGTGCACCTCTCTCACCTTCTTTCTGTCTTTCTCTCCAATTCTAATTATCAATTAATTCAATGAATGTAATTGATATAGAAACGAGTTCCGTCCATCCGTCCGGTCACGTTTTCGTTTCCGCGCCGTATCTTTTAAAACTACTGAAGATATCGTCATGAAAGTTTGTATACATATCAAGCAACATGTGAACTGGTGCCTTTTGCTATTTTGGATTTTAAAAAAAAAAAGTATTTTTCTAATTTTTACATACAAAATAGATTTTGACTTCGTTTCTAAGAGCAGTGTTCGTTTCCGGAGAATATATCCAAAACTATTCATGATACGGATTTGAAACTTGGTATACGTGTTAACAAGGTGCGTTTTCATACTAAGAAATTTGAGAAGTTAAAATTTTTCATGGTTCCCTGGAAACAATTTCAGACTTAATCTCTCAGGTTAGTCTTCGGGGTTGGTTTTGTTTCCGGAACAGAACTTGAAAACTATGAGTGGTACGGTCTTGAAAGTTGGTACGTGTGTAGATTAAGTAATGTATATGTGCCTTTTGGTACTAAGAAATGTGAGAAATTTGAATTTTTAGCTCCCCTGGACCAAAGATCTGCTGGGTTTATGCCATGGACTGCTGAGGTCAGTGTAAAGAGGTCGGGTTGGTTTCCTGCAGCACAACTTGAAAAATGTGACAAATATTATCTTGAAACTTGGTATATAGGGCGGGGGATAGAGATGACTCTGTCTTCTTGATCTTTCTGTCTCTCTCTCTCTCTCCTTTTTGTCTCTCTTACCTTATTTCTGTTGCTATCTGTCTCTTTTTCTGTCTTTCTCTCTGACTCTTTGTTTTGTGCCTGTTTATCTCTATCATTTTCCACTCTCTCCATCCTTTTTGTCTTTCTCCCCTTCTTTCTGTTACTGTCTGTCTCTTTTTTCCTGTCTTTGTCTCTCTCTGATTCTAATTTGTTCTCTCTCTCTCTCTCTCTCACTCACTCATATTCACTGATTCATTGTGTGCATCTCTCTCACCTTCTTTCTCTCTCTCTCTCCAATTCTAATTCTTTGTTCGTCTCCCCGTCTTTCTGTTGCTGTCTCTCTTCCCCCCTCTCATTGTGTGCATCTCTCACCTTCTTTCTGTCTTTCTCTCCAATTCTAATTCTGTCTCTCTCACCTTTCTGTTGCTGTTTGTCTCTTTTTCCCTGCTCTCGCTTGCGCGCTCTCTCTCACTCATATTCACTAATTCATTGTGTGCATCTCTCTCACCTTCTCTCACTCTCTCTCCAATTCTAATTCTTTGTCCGTCTCCCCGTCTTTCTGTTGCTGTCTCTTTCCCACCTTCATTGTGTGCATCTCTCTCACCTTCTGTCTTTCTCTCCTATTCAGATTCTGTCTCTTACCTTATTTCTGTTGCTATCTGTCTGTCTTTCTCTCTGACTCTGTTTGTGCCTGTTTATCGCTATCATTTTCCACTCTCTCCCTCCTTTTTGTCTGTCTTTCTCCCCTTCTTTCTGTTACTGTCTCTTTTTTTTCTGTCTCTTTGTCTCTCTCTGATTCTAATTTGTGTTATCTCTCTCTCTAGGAAGAAGAGCAAAGAGAACATGTATGACTCTGCGGATGTTCCCCAAACAGGTCAGTTTTTAGCCAAAAGAGTAAACGCATTTGATGTTTGTGTCCGTTGTTTCTATTTATCCGTAAATGTTCAGCTTATAAACAGTGTGACTCGAACTCGACTCTCCTGCGCTGTTGTATCAAATCCAGATCAGCTGAAGTTATGATCTTTAATCTGTGGATAAAACTCAAGCCGTGAGCGCGCGAGACGAGCTGCTTTTACACACGTCCTTACACACACTACGTCAGGTTTCCCATCACGCAGCAGCCGAACGTTAAACCTCCGAAACGTTTAGCAGCAAAGTAAACAAATACACTTCATGCAATGGTACAGAAATAAGCAAACTCAGGGGCGAGTAGGAGCCAAGAATGTTCACGTCCACACTTCACACACAGCTGTAAACACAGTTGAACGCTCTTGACATTTGAAGGCGCAGAAGGAAACCCGGCAAAGCTGCAGCGTCCCGACTGTCTATAAACACAGTGAGGAAAATACAGTAGCACAAAATACAAGAGAAAGAAATGCCGCTACTTTAAATGATTCCGTGACAAGAATCACTTCATGAAGCAAAATGTTTGGCACCTGGAACCGTTTTTCATCTTTTTCAACAGGCCACGTTTCAAAACGTCCAACTCACAAACTAATCATACGGAGTGTGACTTGTGTTAGTCCTTATTAGCTCATCTGACCATAAGGCCGATGAGCTGTTGCCGTGGCGTCCGTCCGTCTGTCTGTCTGTCTGTCGTTCACAATTCAGTTAAATCGTATCTCCTTCGTCGGTTCTCCACAGATTTCCGTCTGATTTTGTTTTATTTGAAAGAACTCGTCACTCCGCACAAAACATGGTTGTTGTTTTGTCAATTTTTTTGCTAACGAGTTAGTAATTGGGCCAAATGAACGGATTTTCCAGGCCTCTCCCTAGAATTGTATCTGATTTCTCATCCGTTTCCAGTTCCGATCGAGGTTTTGGGTCGATCTTCCCTCAGAGAACTAAACTTGGTTGTGTGTGAAATCGTATCTCCTCCCTCCCTCCGTTCTCAATAGATTTCAGTTCTGATTGTTTTATTTGAAAGAACTAGACCTTCTGTACAAAACTTGGTCATTGTATTGTCAATTTTTTGCTCACAATTTCATACTTAAGTCAACTTAATACATTTTCCTCTGGCTGGAATTGTATCTCCTCTCATTTGTCATGCGAATTCAGTTCTGATCGATGTTTTGGGTCGATCTTCCCTTGGGGAACAAAATTTAGTCATTTGTTGAGTTTCCTGTTGTGAACAATTTGTTGTGGAGGTTGGTCCTCTCTCACGTCGTCACATTTCAGTTCTGTTTGATGTTTTGGTCGTCATACCAGATGAGCTACTACGTTCTTGACATTCTGGTATAAACGCTCGATAAAAACCCTGTAAACACTCAAACATGAACCCATTCACAAACAGAGGGGTAAGTGGTCAGAAGGAGGTGATTACATTCTGCCATAGTGATGGTTTCCGTTTCTCAGATGAAAGAGTCTGGTGGACAGAAACAGCTCCCAAACTTCTGCAGTGACAAGGAAAAAAAAAATCACTGTGATGCTTTCATTTACTGTTCTACTCATGTTATTCATTTTGTGGATAGGAAGTAGCTGTGTTTGAATATCATTTAATAATAAAGCAGCATGTCAAAGTAATCTGACCTTTTTCAGATACAGTGGTGGACCTGAGCAATGAGCAGCAGGATCGAGGGCGTGAATGGGAAAAAGACCGAGGTCGCTCTCATGACAGGAAGCACCACTCATCCTCGGTCACTGACAGAAAGCAGCGTTACTACTCCTGCGATCGCTATGGGAACAGAGAACACTGTCACAGCCGATCACCTGGGCCAAGCAGATCCACATCACCTGGAGATCCGCAAGAACCCAACAGATTCAAAACGGTATTTACTAAAAACATATAAAAACATTCCATTTAGGTGTGTGTGTGTCTGTTTATAGGTTTATATATTTATGTATCTTGCCTCTGTCTGATGTTTATTCTGTGCTCTGCTGTATTATATTTAATTTTGCAGGGTGTTAACTCGGCTAAGGGCAGCCCAGTGGTCTTCACATCAGGCTCCAGTACACCGAGCCGTGGAAGGAGACAGCTCCCTCAGACACCGCTAACCCCAAGGCCTGCAGTGGCCTTCAAATCTACCAGCTCCTCCCCACTGCAGATGGCTGTCACTCGCTCATCCGGGCCAGTCCCTACCTACCTGAGCCGAGGGCAGTCGGAGCACGACGCCCTGCTCGGCATCACTCACCAACCATCTCCTGTGCCTGTCACTCGGATCGGATCTGACCCCAACCTCGGCCCCCTGCAGCGAGACCACCACCTGTCAGAGCCCGAAGATTTCCACGATGCCTTGAGCACCTACAGCTCAGGACGTTTTCCAAGGACAGTCTCTGCCACCCATTCGTCCACTGCAGCGGTACCGTCCATGCTTCAGCAGAGCCGGAGTGGAGTGCCTAATGGGTACCACTTCACCCTGGGCGTTAATGCATCTCTGGGCTCCAGTGCCAGGATTTCCCCAAGTTATCAGGATACAGAGAAAGATGACTGGTGTTGACGAAATGGTGACCAGTATATGTCTTAAATGTGTCTTTAAAAAGTGCAGGATGAGTTTTATCATCTTTGCCTCAAGATAGTCATACATTTGGGCCATGCGTGTATGCAGATAGAGTGGAAACTTGAAGAGATCTACAAGACAGGATGAGTTATTAATTTTTTCATGAATGTGGCACCATGAAATTCCCTCTTGTTGAGACGGTTCTCTCAACACAGATTGTGAAAATACGAGTGCCATGATGAATTCGATAACCCAAGGTGAGCTTTTTCTGCCACTGAAGAGGAGGAATAGTTCAGCTACGTCCTCAGCGCTAGCAAACGCTGCCCTCCGCTCTCTGGAATCATATTAATAGGGCTAAATTCGGCAGAGGGCAGAGAGATACAGCCATGTTTGATTCGAAAGCACAATCTATAATGAAAGTGCAGGACTTCTGCTCGTCTATATGGTATTGTTAAGAACCTCTTTAGTTCTTCAAAAAGGTTACACATCCTTGGTTTTGTCCGAACGTCTTCGTCTTAACAGTTGTTTCCCTACTGCTGCTTTATACGGTTTCTTCCTCTTGCAAGTGGCACAGATAAAATGCTCCTGGTAGCTTAAAAAAAAAGCCAAATTGTAATTAGTTTTATAAGCGATTGCAGTAGAGTGGGCATCTTTTCACAGTGTTACTTTTTGTACCTTGTACATGAAGTGTGTAGCTGGGTGTCTTGTAAAGTCTACTTGTTTTTTTTGTTGTTTTTTTTGTTTTTTTAATACTCTATTACCCTCAAGTGGTAAAATACCAAGTGCCTAACCTTTGAGGTTACTTACTGTATGGGTATAATGTATCATGAGGCATTATAACCTTATAACCTGAGAAAGGCAAATACTGGATACTGTACACTGTAGGTAAAATGTCACAGATCTTTGTTCCTTCTATGTATCATAGCATGTTATGAAGACCGAGATTATGGCGTTGCACAAAAGAGAGAATATATACTAATGTATGAAGTATTTAAGACACGTGAGCAAGTAATGTGTAAACTGCAGGGGCGATAGCATCAACAACGTAGCTTCGAGAAGGTACTGTAACTACGACCGACAGACAATTAAAAGACACTGAAATAATTTTCACTACGTCTGAACTGAATGCATGTTAGGAGTTTCTACACTTGGTGTTCGTGTTGTTGTAACATTGCAGTGTGTGATGTACATTTTATTTTGCCAAAGAGTACATGGTGAGCTCTTGCCTTTCTAGTACTAGACTGAATTCATTACATGGAGTCAAGAAAGACTTGACATGATTTGGTAGGAAGAATAAATGACATGATATATATTTCACTATACATTTATTTCACTATGATATATCTTTATTTCATGATACGCAAAGTCATGTACAGTTTGATCATGCTATCAGAATGAACATAATTGCTGAATCCTTTCTTAGTAAACAAGGAAGATGTGGTTCTTTGGTAATAGTGAGTGATTTTTGATAGCTTCCAAACACCTCATCATTGTTTAATAAGACAAAATGATGTTTATTTGTAACACACACACTAGCAAAGACACTTTAATAGGAACACCTGGACGTGCATGCAGTTTTCCAATCATGTGGCTGCAGCATGATGCATAAAATGATGCAATGCAGGTCAAGTTAATGTTCATATCAAATATCAGCTTGATCTCAGCAACTTTGATCGTAGCTTGGTGATTGGTACTCGTTTGAGTATTTCAGAAACTGTTGATCCCATGGGATTTTCATGCACAACAGTCTCTAGAACTGACACAGAATAGTTAAAATAATATCCAGTAAATTAGTTCTGTAAATGGATATGTCTTGTTAATAAGAGAGGTCAGAGGGACTTGACTGGTAACTCAAATGAGCAGAAAAAGCATCTCCGAACCCACAGCATGGCAAACCATGAGGCACCTGGGCTACAAAAGCAGAAGACCACATCAGATTCCACTCCCGTCGGACAAGAACAGGATCCTGAAGCTACAGTTGGTACATAATGAAACTAGACAGCTGAAAATTGGAGCAACATTGCCAAGGATTTCAACTATCCAGGAATGCTGGAGCCTTAGGTTAATGTTCTTGGCTGACAGAAGTGGAACCTGATGTGGTTTTCTGCTGTTCTGTTCCCATCAACCCCAAGGTTTTGGTTATTTTGCATTCTGAGATGCTTTTCTGCTCAGTGTGGTTGTAAAAAGTGATTGAGTTACTATAGCCTTCTTGTCAACTCAAACCAGTTTGGTCATTCTACTCTGAGCTTTCTCATCAGCATGGCATACCCATCAACCCATAGAAATGTTCTCACTGTCATTCTGTGTAAAATCTTGAGAGTCTTTTCTTCTTTCAGCTGCTCCATTAAGGAGAAGCCACAATGGATCTTAGCACTGGTTTTACACCAGATGCCCTTCTTGACGCAACCCTCCTCAATCTATCCGGGCTTGGGGCCGGCGCGAAGTATGCACACTGGCTTGTGCAATCCCAGTGGCTGGATCATTTTTTGAACTGTGGGAGGAAACCAGAGCACCCAAAGGAAACCAATGCAGACACAGGGAGAACATGCAAACTCCACACAGAAAGGCCCCCATCGGCCTTGAGATTCGAACCAGGAACCTTCTTGCGGTGAAGCAACAGTGCTAACCACCGCACCACCCTGTTGTGCATGAAAATCTGAGGAAATCAGCAGTTTCTAAAATCCTCAAACTACCTCAACTGCCACTAACAACCATGCCATTGGTTCAAGTCACTGAGATCACGTGTTTCCCTATTCTGATGTTTGATGCGAACATTAACTGAAGCTCTTGACCTGTATCTGCATGATTTTATACATTGCATTGCTGCCACATGATTGGCTGGATAATTAATGAGCAGGAGTGCCGGTGTTCCTAATAAAGTTGTCGATGTGTGTCGATGGTATTTCTCGAATAAGCTTCCTGTGTCCTGTAAGTGCAGGGATGAGATGACTGTTGAGAAACAGTACAGTAGGGCTATGCAACAAGGCGACACTTTATAATCACTCTTCATCCGCTGTAGCTATATCTCCTGGACTCTACAGATCTCAGACCAAGACAATTCTGTTCAGTTTATACATTAAAGTGATGAATGCTGTACGTGACATGAAGTTTATTAGAAATGCAGTGAGGCCAAGTAGCTGTTAACAAGTATATAAACAGGACAAATGCATGCCATTGTCCTGTCCTCAAAAGTGAATTTGAATTTGTGTTGTTCACCTCAGTACAGTCCATAAAGTGTTTTCGTTCAAATTCATAATTGGTGGATGATTTAAAGATTTTTTTTTTCCCTCAACAAATCAACCTCACACTGATCCACTTTTGAACACGTTTTACTTTCGATTCTCCCTTTTGGAAGGGGAGATGCGATTTGTGCACCAAGTACATCTGTAAGCCATTCCTATGAAAAAAAAAAAATCTACAAATAATTCTTATAATCAAACTTTCTGTCAGGTGCCAAATTGAACATAGCACCATTTTCTCGTCCTCATACTGTACCTTGTTCAGTTGACCTGTGGACATTGTGTTATGTTTGCATGTTACGATGACATGTGCATGTACAAATATATGTTTGACATATTTTATGTTCGATTCCTATGAAGGGTTCACTGCCTTTTTTATACAGTCTTCAATAAAATAAAAACCTGTGTTTGTGGGAGTAAATTAGAGAAACTCATTGTAGACCTTTTGTGTAAAAGAGGTGTTGAACAAAAGAGAAAATTACATTCAGGCTATGAAAGCATGGGACTAAACTAAAGTTTTTAAGCAGATCAGAACCACCACTGTTCATCAACTGTCTGCTTATTTACCATTCATTACCATTTTGTACCACTTAACTGAAAAGAGAATATACAAAAATAAAATCATTAATTTAAAAATTGCGAAATGACTTTTTTTTTGTTCTTTTGTTGGTTTTGGGTAAGACACTGCAGGTAGAAATATTTGTTTTTTGTCAGCTTTTTGGGTTGAATTGAATCGAAAATATGTTTTCTGTTAAACTGTAGCAATAAAATTTGAAAATAACAGAAGAATTTTTATTTCACTGTTTTGTTTTTGTTTTTTTCACAGAAGGCTAGCACTGTCGTGCAGTAGTTAGCATTGTCATCTCACAGCAGGAAGGTTCTGGGTTCAAACCTGCCAACCGATGGGGGCCTTTCTATGTGGAGAACGATACGCATGTTCTCCCACGTCTGTATGGGTTTCCTCCAGGCGCTTCGATTTCCTCCCACAATCCAAAGACATGCAGATTAGGTCAACTGGCTACTCTAAATTGCCCACAGGTGTAAATGTAAATGTGAATGGTTGTCCATCTCTGTGTTAACCCTGATTGGCTACTCTCCCAGGGTGTACCCAACATCTCATCAGAAGTCAGCTGGGATTGGCTCCAGCTCACTCATGACCCACAATGGATAAGTGGTATTGCTGGGTTTCACGTGACGTCACATCCGTCTCATTAGCTATTGAGAACTTTAACTGGTGGTCTACCAAAGCTCAGTTGACAAAGTGTTTGTACGGAGACGGTGCATTGGTCGCATGAAAAATGCCTTACGCTTGCGTTGTTTTACCGTAGGTTGTTCGAATCGATCAAACCGTGAAACTGATAAAAGTTTCTTCAGGGTTCCCCGTGAACTA
>JAODLJ010000022.1:9537868-9547974 GCA_027576115.1 Cathorops melanopus
CCCGCCTCTCGCCCATAGTCAGCTGGGATAGGCTCCAGCTTGCCTGCGACCCTGTAGAACAGGATAAGTGGCTACAGGTAATGGATGGATGGGTACTACAACTTTGACTGGAACCATGTTCTATGGTCTGATGTAATAAAAATGGAGCTTTTTGGCAATAAACACTCAAGGAGGGTTTTGGCATAAAAAGAAGGATGGCTATAATGAAAAAAAAACCCTTGAGTCTGAGTGCTACAGAGACCAGAGTTTTTCCTCCGAGATTATATTTTATTGTTAGCTTACAGAATTTGAGCCTTTCCAGGAACACACCTCCTTACAGAAACATGCGTCCAGGCATTGGAGTTGGAGCTGATCCACATATCCTGATCCAGCTCCTCCTACCAGGGTGGAAATAACTCCAAAAATACAGGAGTTGGAAACAGGTGTTTCAGGTGGGTTAAATGTGTTTGTTCAGTACAGCATCTTGTAGGGTTAGGGAGAAGGATCAGGCCTGGCTCTTCTTGGACTTTTAGTAGTATAGCAAGAACTCAGAAAATTTGCTTTATGCCACAAAAATTGTTCACTCCATCTTTGATTCACAGGTATTTCCAGCCATAGTTACAAAACACCTCAGGATACAGGATACAGGATGGCTGCCTGACTTCAGATCAGCTTTAAAGAAGGATCACATTTTCCAGTTTATGGATAGAACAAAAATCCTTTTGGAGGAAATGTGCCATACAAGCTCTTAAAGTAAGAACTTCATTTGTATGTAGGTAGCTGACCTGCTGTTAAAGTTTATTAGCCATTTCACATCCAATCCTCTAGAGTACTCACGTAAAAGATTATTAGAGATTAACAGGAGCATTGTTTTCACTCAGTCGTTGACTCGCAATGCTTTTATGCACACTGAGCTTTTGGCTCTACAGTTATCTGGCCACTGAGATTCTCCAATGATAATATAGTTTAGTTCAACTTAATCTCAGTGTAGTACAAAGTATTCCTGGGAGACTACATGACTCATCATTGATGTCATTCCCAGTTTGTCTCTTATGGTTATTGAAACTGCCTGATGCACAAAACCCAAAAGTCAAAATTTGCCCACCACAGAACGATACTGATACTGACGCTCATCCTCTGGCTTGATAAACTGTCACTACAAATAACAATTTCAGTGACAGACAAATGAAGGTAAATGGAGTTAGGAGTAGTCTCTGTGGCCTCCCAGGACTGTTCTACATAATACAGTTTTATTCTTCTTTCTAAATTTTTTCAGCTTAAAATAGTGATGTGGCTTCAGGTGTAAAAATCGTAATCCTAATGTAAGAGTCATACTATTTTTTTTTCCTGTAAAAGAAACTGCTGCTAAATATCATAAACGTGTGTCTGCTTTTATATTTTACACAGGTTATCTTTTATTTTGACAAATAGTTCTGGCTGAATTCAGATCTCTTGCATTCACAAAACAGAGAAAAATGTCAAGTGCTTCAGTGGGCAGCTCCTCGGAAATCATTATATCTTCTGACATGCAAAGAGCAGTTGTTTCCTTGCTTTTTGTGTCAAACGCTCTACAGATGTTGGCAACGCTACCAATGAGTCTATTCCTTGCAGATATTTGAACTTACTATGGCCTTGACCTTGTTTGGATCAATTCCAGAATCGAATCAGTTCATTTGCTGGTTACAGTCAGAATAACAGATAAACCCTACAAACATTCAACCACTTCTTTTTGAGATATCACACTAATGAGAATCTCGAATCTTGGACAGATGCACGGAGGCCTGCTGGCAAAAATCAAAGCAAGGCATAAAATGTGCCTTGAGTTCCTGAACATGAATGTGTACTGCCGGCCTTACGCCAAACGACTTTTCAAGTGATTTCAGTATTGCAAACAAATTTCCAATGTTGGGAAAACATTGAGATGTTTTTCTCGAGTTGTGGTGCACGCCTGTCATCTCAAACTTTTGGTGTAAAGTGGTCAGGACAGCTGTCTTAACTTAGTCTTTTTCTCATCTTGACATTCTGATGCAATCAACTGTGTTTAATATTAGCTTTAGTCTTGGATCAAACAAATAGTGCCTCTGCAAGATCCCCAGCCTTCGCAAAATCATAGGTAATAGCTTGAAATGTTGTTTGGTATAAAGTTGGTATAACTCTGTGACCCATGACACATTGTTTTTAGATGTGAGAGATCTTTTAAAAGTCTTTCAAAGTCTTCTAGTGTATGGTTAACATAAGTAAGATCTTTGTATGACAAATTGGAAGGAAGCTATTGAAGAAAAATAATTTCAGACATTTGCTTGTCACTTGCTATGACCTTGATCCTGTTTGGACCAATTCCAAAATCCAGTCAGGTCATTTGCTGGGTAGGTACACTGTTAATTCCCTGTAAATCCTGCAAGCAGATGTTGTCGAGATATAGTGCTAACAAGAATCTCAAATGGTGGCATGGATGGAGAAACATATGTTATAACATACAGTACTGTGCAAAAATCTTAGGCACCGTATTTATTTTCATACAAACTTTGTGACAGATTTTTATTTTATGACTTCTACATTATCGATGTCAGTATTGTCAGTACAACAACATTTTAGAGTTCCAAACGTTTGTTTTGCAGCACTAAATTAAATGTTACAGGAAAAAAAAGTTTCTATCTGAGCAGCATATTACATAAGAGACCACTTTTCAGATTAAAAAAGAAAACATAATGAAGGCTACTGGGTTTTGCTGCAAAATTAAGACGCGAGTGTGACAGTCAAAGTGTCGAGAAGAACTGTGGCTGGTTCTGCAAGATGCTCAGTAAAACCTACAGCTCATTTCCTTATAAAACTGCACTCCTTGAACCTGAGACTACTTTTTTTTTTTTAAAGCAAAGGGTTGTCTCACACCAAATATTAACTTTGTTTATTGATTTATTATGGCTTACTGCTGTTTATAGATTTTTTTAACGTTGAAACATTTCATTTCATTATTTTTTAAGCCATTTTTGGTCTACAACATTCCTTTACATGTGCCTAAGACTTTTGCACAGTACTCATTAGTATGTGTTACGTGCTAGATACTAGCTTCTTGATCAGTTTAGCAAAGCAAGTTAACAGTACTACATAAATTCACCGTAGGTGGTACTTTGTAATGTACTGCAGATATAACCAGAGACTGCATATGGGAGGATAAGATGAAGAAATATTTACAAGTTTGCCGTCCAGTTTTGTAGGAACTAAGAGAAAGTAGGAGCTTAAAGTTGCGTGGGGAGGAACTGAAGAAACGTTACACCTTATGAGCCATAGGATTGGTCATTGGAATCATTTGAATCAATTTACCGTGTCATGCTTAATTTGCATATAAATATGAATCTCTCTATTCAGTCTCAAGCTCCATATGGACTGCTGCGCTGGTGCTAAAATCACAGCACACGTACTGTATATGAAAATGAATGACTGCAGAATGTTGCTTTGTGTCTCATCAGTGTGATTGTAGGTTTAGAAAACACGAGTGGCACCTTACCATGTTAAGATCAAAATTTTTCTCCACCCACTCAGTGGCAGCTTCGAACTCCTCATACATCTCCATGATGTACAGAGTGTCCAGAGCGTCCACGATGGTCGCGCCCCTCAGACTTCCTGCAAACAAAGAAAACAAACAGTGAGAAACCTGCGAATGCCATAAATTCATGGCTTAAACCAGTGCTGTTGGGTGATAACAGCTCAGAGCCAAAGATGCTGAGACTCATTTCATTGGAAATCCTGTTCAAAGGGCAAAGCAAAGACAAAACTCTGGAGGAAAAAAAAAAACAAAAAAAAAACACTAGGCTGTCGAGAACTATTCAACAGCAGAATCCTTCAGAATATTCCCTCCAAAATACCTCTTGAGTAACACCATCCATCATGGCATTACTTCCATAATAATAACAATAATAACAAGTGCTTCGACTGTGTCTATCAGTGCAGTAGTGTTGATCCATCCTTCTTCTTGGTTAAGACCAGCACTATAATTAAAATGAAATTACAGGGCTATAAACAAACACCAGAGGGAACAAGCTTATTTGATTTCTAGCTCGTTTTTCAGCTTGATCATCCTAACAAATGTGAATAAACAGACAAAATCCGATATTAAACGTTAAAAGTTTTCTCTCAGGCTTTAAGTGGAGGCAGAATGATCATGAAGCATGGGGTAAATTGTGTTTTTAACACAGGTCCATTAGGGATTTGTTGGCTTCAGCCCCTGTGGATTCATCATGTGCATACTCAATATCAGAGTCATCCATGAGTAAACAGCAACACTACATTTTACTCATCATTTATATATCAACTTTATGGCTTATTAGAACGTACACACAGCGGTAAGAAAAGAACAAAAACGACAAAAAGAACAAAAGGAAAAGGGGGATGGAAGTGCTGAGACAAGTGTTGTTTTAAAAGAGGAAAAGGAAAGAGTGTACAAGTGAGACTGAGGTAGTTATGGTGCAAATTATACACACTGAAAGCAATAAACCACCCAAGTGGATTTCTTTCTTTTTTTTTTTAATATTTATTCAGGAAGCTCATGTCACATAGCGTGATTTTCTTCACCCCATGTTATAATTCCTCCTTTAACAAACACATGGAGCTTTGTTGGCTGGAGGCCTCAGCTGCCACGAAACAGTCCTGCAAATTTCCCCATGAGTATGTAGTGACGTGCAGAAAGACAAGGCCATCCATCCACTTGTACATCAATCCATCCATTCACCTACCCACTCACTTGTATCCATCCATAAATAAACCAATGCATCAATCCATCCATTCACCCACTTATATCCATCCATCCACTTATACATCAATCGATCCATTCACCTACCTACCCACTTATATTCATCCATCCATCCATCCACCCACCCATCCATCCATCCACCTACCCACCCACTAATATCCATCCATCCATTTATACATCAATCCATCCATTCACCTACCCACTCACTTATATCCACACCTCCATCCATCTATCCATCCATAAATAACCCAATGCATCAATCCATCCATCAATCCATCCATTCACCTACCCACTCACTTATATCCATGCCTCCATCCATCTATCCATTCATAAATAAACCAATGCATCAATCCATCCATTCACCTACAGTACCTATATCCATCCATCCACCCACCCATCCATTCACCCACCCACCTATCCATCCATCCATCCATACATCAATCCATCCTTTCACCTACCAACCCACTTATATCCATCCATCCATCCACCCATTCACTTATACATCAATCCTTCCATTCACCTACCAACCCACTTATATCCATCCATCCACCCAACCCCCTATATCCACGTATCCATCCATCCACTTACACATCATTCCATCCATTCACCTACCCACCCAATTATATCCATCCATAAATCAACCATCAATCCATCCATTCACCTATCCACCCACTTATATCTATCCATCCACATATACATCAATCCATCCATTTAACTACTCACTCACCTATATCCATCCATAAATCAACCAATGCATCAATCCATCCATCCAACTACCTATCCATCAATCTATCCATTCACCAATCTGTCTACGCATCTATACATCCGTCAATCCAGAAATCTATCTATCCGGCCATCCAACTAATCACCTACGTATCTATCCACACACACACGTAGGTCTACCCATCATCCATCCATAGCTACATCCATCCATCTACCCATCCATGCATCAGCCTATCCATCCATTCATCCATCAGTACATCCATCTACCGATAATTCCACCACACATCTGCATATGCATGCAATCTTATATTCAAAATATACATCTAACAACTTATCCATCCTTCTATCCATGTGCACTCTCAGGGCAAAAAGTTAAATCCAGAATCCTCAAGGGTTTGGTTTATTCCTCCAAAAGGCTACTTAACGGTTCTTTACATAATCCTACAACAGATGGCTTCCTGTTCAGAGACCATTCTAAGTTTTTTTTTTTTTAAATGCTCTACAAGCTAAGAATTATCCAAAGATCCCTTGAGGAATCCTTATTTCCCAAGAGTAAAACTGTCCAACCTTCAATCTACATATCCATGAATTCACCTAACTATCTATCAATCATACCCATCAGCTCTACTCAACCAACACACCCAAAAAAACCTCCTGAGCCCAAGAGTAAAAACTCAACACGCGATATTGGCAGCACAACTGTCCTATTCACAGAGGTGTCGAACATCCAGCTGTAAAATCTAATGGAGCAAATAGAAGTACAGCTGTTCGAGAACATGTAGTGGAGGGGAAAAACATGCATTCAACAGATGGTTTGAGAGAACACAATTATAAGCTACATTAAAACAAAATTAGCAGAACTATTCATCTGTACTGATTATGTCCCTGACAGGTGGGCCTCGGATCTTCTGGGCTTTAATTATCAAACCTCTGAAGCATTGACAGTGATAATCTGACAGTCCGGTCTGTGTTTGTCCAAACTGGCATACCGTGAAAAACATTGCCCGTTCTGAATATTTGTGCAAATGATTGCACACTGAGGTGACTAAAGGTCATACTGCACATTTGAAATGAATAGTCTTTTGTCAGTGTTCTTCCTGTTTTTCAATTTGGGCCAGCAAGATGTGAGAGAGTCACCATTCATGTCACTCACTGTCCATCCCCTCATGGATCTCATGTTTGGATATTTGGAAACCATCTCATTTCCAGATCCCTGAAACTGAACTAGCCAGGATTCAAATAGGATACTTGTTCAAACCAAACTGAAGAGCGAGATCAAATCTGAGGAGCCAAAAGCTAGAGTAAGACAAAAGACAAGATTTCTTAAAAAGAGTCAACCTGGAGATTTGTTAAAGGAATAGCCACCATTTCTCAGCACGGAGGACATGGAAAACCCTTTGGCTGTTTAATCCATTACTGATGCAAACAAGGTACAAATCAAGCTCAAATCTATAGCAGGCGTGATCATTATCGGGCACCAGCATTGGTGATTGGTGCACAGGTTAATCAACGATAGTCTAATTCTGTATAAACCCTAATTCTGGTTACAAAACTTAAAAAATAAAGCTAAATAACATGACCGCTTCTTCAGATACGAGGACTAATCATATTAGTACTGAAATTAAATGAAGCTAAATGAATGTGGAGTAAACAGTAACGGCAGAAACACTGCAGGGATTCATGATACTGTATGATCTACATGGTTCTCTGATTTACAGAATAATATTCCTTATTAAATCCATTTCAGACGGTATGATTTGATCAGTAATGTCATCTGGAACATTACAACCAACAGAATTAATTCAGTGAGACATTTAATGTAACAAAAGAAGAAATACAGACTGAACACAGTTTATATAGCTTATCCTTTACTCAGTAAAGTTTTCTTGTGGGAATGTTGGATGTTCTCTGTATGAAAAGTGAAGACTTTTTTTCAAAATATAATGCAAAGGCCTTTTGAAAAGATCTAGCCTGTTTTATGGTCAAGCTACTGGTTTAAAAAAAAAAAAAAAATTAGAAATATTTTTGAATTTAACCCTTTGGGGTTGAGAGCTTCGCCAAAGAAGCTCGGCAGGTTTAGAACGAGTAGATCATGTATTGAGATAAATATCTTTGCAAGTTTTTAATCATACAAGCATGATAAACATCTTGACAGAAACATTATACTTTACACTTTCCTGTGTGCCCATTGCCAAATAATATTATAGTTTTTACATTATCTAAATTAGATGAAACATAAAACTTGTCACCTTACTCAGTCACACCGGAGTCGGAACACTGAGCGCCCATTTACACATTCATAAAAGACTATTCACATGATAACAGCAGGATAATCACTTTCACTCTTTTGGTTTCGATGGGTTTCTCTTTCGCGGTGGGAATGCCCACCGTAAACAAGATAAAATCTGTTAGCCATAGTTTAGGCTATTTGGAGGTAAAACTTCTTGCGAGATGGCATGTGGATTTCATGTCCTTCGGATGATTCAGGACAGCGATTCAATTTCAGGATAGCGAATCAATTCATGATTCAGTTCATGATTTAGGACAGTGAATCAATTCAATCTTGGAACTGCGACACTGATAATGAGCGGTGCCTTTTTTTTTTTCTTTTTTTTTTTTTTACTCCGACTAGATCCAGCCGAAGATCAACTTAAGTGCAAATATTTCTGTTATTTCTGATGAGCAGGTTGGTTGATATGCGTGCGCTGTAGTGCATACACAGAACAAATGACTGAGCAATTTTTCCAGAGTTAAAAGTATTTTCCTCAAAACTAGTTAATTTTGCTCTACTTTGAGTTTAGAGAGTAAAATTTGGAGTTGGAGTGGGAGCAAACTTACAGAGTAATTGTGTAACAGAGTAGGTTGTGGCTCTGAACTGAGTAAAATAGTACAAGAGTTCATTTCAAGACGCACTGAATAGAGTCAAATAACAGATAAATGAAGATGTAAAAAGCAGTTTTAGCATGACCTTACCCATTGTGAAAAAGCATGACCTTACCCATTGTGATGAACCGTTTTGATCACCTGACCTGATGGGATTAAGAGTTGGCAGTGATGGGCATTTTGACTCATCTCGTTGAATGGAATGGAAATTTTTACCCTTCTTATTGAATACCCCTCCCACTGCCAACCCTTTAGCCCAAAACAATAGGACATACATTTTTTGATGGCCAGTTAATTGTCCAAATCAATGGAGCAGATTTAAGTTTCTGTGCTTGATCCATTCCTAAGACTGAACAGAATCACCTCAAGTAGCCAAAACGGTTCGTCCCAATGGGTAAGGTCATGTTTTTTCACACATTTCAACACAGTTCTAAAACTGCTTTTTACAACATCTTAATTTATCTGTTGTTTTTTTAAAAAGTACAATCATGACATACATACTACATAGATATTATTGAAGCTGAACTTGTACTGAATACAAAAAAAGGTCAGATGACTTTGAAAATACTGCTTAGATTTGTTGAAAGTGACAAGAAAATCAGAGCATGCTAAAATCATTAGGGTGCCAGAAGATACCCTCAGACCCCAGAGGGTGAAATGTTGCATTCGATTTTTCATTGTTTTCAAGACAATTTTATGTGGGATTTGTTTATTTTTTAGTTAGCATAACAATTTCCAATTGTTTCAATGTTTAAAATTGTTCCATCACTGAGTTGTTTCTCACCACAACCAACATTCTGGATCTTGTGATGCCATTTAGATTCTCTTACAATGTAACATGTTCAGAAATCTGTAGCTGTAAACAGCAAGCTAGTTACAGCTTTCATAAGATTAAGTGTAGTACCTGATGTTCTGTCTGCAATACATCAAACTTTCATCTTATGAAGATTTCAGAAACAGGCAGTTGCTTCTGACTGGTTACTGAAACTTCTGACAGATTGCCCTCAAAGCACCATGCCGTGAACTCATTAGTTAGCAGACCAGACAAGTGGAAGCTCCAGTGTGTTGCCCAGTTTCATGCTTTGGTTGCCCTGAAAGATTAAAAAGTGGTTGCTAATGTAACGTAATAAAAGTATAGCTAGCTAGTTAAAAGGATAAATACCATATAAGAGAAACAAAACCAGTGTCTTTCCTGGTAAAGCTCCTGACGAAGGTTTTAATGTTTACGCCATTGATCAAAATCTTAATCCGTCATATATGCATGCAAATTATCCAACTATTAAAATTCACTCTACCACTAAACAGTATCTAAACACCCAAGTTTGTTTTGCAAAATTCAACAGAACTTAGGATCCTTGTACTGGTTATTGAACCTAGTTGTCCTCTCCGTAACTACAAATAAAACAAATAGTCATGAATGCTGACGTCCGTAAGAGATATGACACGTCACTGGTATTTAATCTCTCCAAGGAAAGGAGAAACCAGTTGTGCAGAAATGTGCACATTACTAAAGAATAAACATACAAGCCTTCATGAGAATCAAAAATAAAGGAACAGTAAATGCAGCTACCCATAATAAAGGGCCTATATTTGATGTTCACTCTGAGTAAGATAAGCAAAGATGCAAAGGAAGTAATTGAAAAGGTTTTTGTCTGGCAGGAGCTGAGGTTTTTTGTTTTTGTTTTTAATTATTGCCTCATATGTTCTTTTTATCTGAGTGAAATTAGCACGTGAAAAATTAAAGCACACTGATCAAAGCCAACGAAACTTTTGC
>JAODLJ010000022.1:10222611-10235928 GCA_027576115.1 Cathorops melanopus
GGGAGCACAGGCATCACCCACAGCGACCCAAGGCCTGGAGGGGACAACGCCCAAAACTGGGTCCGGAGCTACACCACAACCAGCGGACAAAACACTCAAACAAACAACAAAACTGCACAAACACAAAGGAAAAAAATAAAAATAGAAAAAGAAATAAAATAAGAAAGCTCCGGTGAGAAACGGCAGCCAAACGCGCACGACATACTTTCAACTCTCAACTCAACTCAACTCTCATGTCTCCTCACATAATGTCCCATGTCTCCCCTCAATGTCCCATGTCTCCCCTCAATGTCTCATGTCTCCCTGCAAAATATAATGACAGGAAAAGTGAAGCCTGAAAGCCAGTATATATGACAAGCTGAGAAACTAATGTTGTGGAAAGAGGATATAAGAGGTAAATATCCTCTAATGCAATATGAATGTGACGCTACTTGCAAAGAATTTCACACAATCTACGAAAGCTGAAAACTTGCCCAAAGTGTCCCCGCTCTCCCCTAAACCAGTGATGTCCACCAGGTGGCGCAGCGGACCTGTTCAGTTGACTCAACATTTACTCTTTGGCTATTCGTTCCATTCACAGACAGTTTTCCTGTCATTTATATCCTGACACTCTATATTTATAGGTAAAAATCTCCTTATTGTGTTGCTATAAAGCCTTTTTTTTTAAATGTGCAACAACATGCCTGAACATAAAATGTGATTCAAATATATTGTTACTGTGTTTAAAATATATATGCACATTAATAATGTACTGTAATTCAGATTTACTCTGAATATGAAGATGTCTTTGCCCTGCGAGAGGAGTTTTGAGGAGTTTACTGGGTTAGTTTGGCAGGATAAGCAGAGAAAAAAAGTTTCACTAAATTTGAAAGAATGCACGAAGGATCAAAAAATGTACGAAGGTATGAAGAGACAAAAAAAAAAAATTATGACGCAGGAATCACGTGATTTCGCGTGCCGTCGTCTTACAAATTTTTCCCTAATCAGCCGCACAGTTTGGGGTTGCCAGATTTGGACAACTTTTAATACTCATAAAGTTTTACAGCGCTGTAATATCGCTCTAAATATGTTAAAGATGTCACATAAGAAATGAAATATGCTTAGGAATTTTATACACATAAAGGATGTCAAAGTGGTCAAGGACAGCTTGCTCTTCAAACGTAAAAAAATCAGGGGTTAACGTTCTCAATCTGGCAACCACAATGTCTTATAAGCGAGGAAAGTTTGACAAGTGAGCCTCAGTTTCTCTGCAGTACAACAGAGTCGGAGTTTAGGAAGTTGCCGGAGAAAGTCCTTTAGGGCTCGGCTCTCCTTTCCTCTTCCTCCTCTCTGTCCACTCAGGTATGTGACTAGTAGTTATCTACACTTTTATTCACTTTTAATATACTTCTTTCCAATAATAATAATAATAATAATAATAATAATAATAATAATAACCATCATCATCATCATCATCATAAGACAGGACTTGTGTTTAGACTTCTGTAGACCTCTAAAGGAATCTTTAAAATGTGCCTGAGTTGATGGATAAAGTCATGATTTACTTTCTTACGGGTTACATTTTGAGAGAAAAAAAAATCCATAATGAATCACAAACATGAGTCATAAGAAATGTTTAGACATAGTTCCTCTACATTTCTTTTTCCTCCAATCAAATCAGATCTTCACAGCTTTAATCTTATGTTATCACATAGCTGACATTGCTTCAACGTTCCATAGACCATATAGCGTCTCTATGTGCTCTATTTGTCATTAAGGCATTCCTCATGTTTCTTGGTTTAGATGGTGAGCGTTCTGCTCCTCTATGGGCTGAAGCGGTGCTTTGATCCCAAACTGCTGAGGCTCAGAGTTTGTTAAATGGTTTCTCTGCTGGAGTTTTGTCTGTGTTTTGTGTCTAGATGAGAGAGAGAGAGAGTGCGAGCACGCTATTTTTTGGGGGCCTTATCGGCACCGGCTGCTGACAATTTATGAAGAACATCTCAAAACATCTGTTCTTCTAGAAAAAAAGAGAAAAAAAGCATGCTGTTGAAAGATCTATTTGGTGCTTGGGGGTTATCGTGCTGACCATTTACATGTTTTTAGTATAACCTTTGGGAAGCATTATCAAGCACTTGCTGATGAACTCCACATGAGTGTAGTCATATATCACTGTGTGTAATCAGGGTAGGATACAGTCATTTATTTCTTCTGTCTTTTTATTTTTTTATTAATTGGTTTGTTGGCAAAGTTCTTAGAGTGAACGTTATTCCTGAAAGGAGGCCTTGCATGACAACTATTCTAAAGAGATGATACAAAAAGCATTAAATATTTATGCTGGACCATATATCACTGTGTGTGACACATTCGCAGGATTTAAAGGAAGAGATATCTTGTCATCTGTCAATGCTTTGGTGACATCTTGCATGGAAATGTACAATAACAATCTGAACATTTTTCTTTGTAGCAGAAACAAGCCCAAGATGGGTGACTGGAATGCTTTGGGCCGGCTCCTGGACAAGGTGCAGGCATACTCGACAGCCGGAGGCAAGGTCTGGCTGTCTGTACTCTTCATCTTCCGTATTTTGGTGTTGGGCACAGCCGTGGAGTCGGCGTGGGGCGACGAGCAATCTGCATTCAAGTGTAACACTCAGCAACCAGGTTGCGAGAACGTGTGCTACGACAAGTCTTTCCCCATTTCACATGTCCGCTTCTGGGTACTGCAGATCATCTTTGTGTCAACACCAACGCTCCTCTACCTGGCGCATGTCTTCTATCTGATGCGCAAAGAGCAGAAGCTGAATCGGCAGGAGGAGGAGCTGCGTGCCATCCAGAACGATGGTGCTGACGTGGACGGGCCATTGAAACGCATTGAGCTCAAGAAGTTCAAGCATGGCCTGGAAGAGCATGGCAAGGTGAAGATGAAGGGTGCCCTGTTGCGTACTTATGTAGTCAGCATCCTCTTCAAGTCTCTTTTCGAAATTGGTTTCTTGCTCATCCAGTGGTACATCTATGGCTTCAGCTTGTCTGCGGTGTACACCTGTGAGCGTTCTCCATGCCCACATCGTGTTGATTGCTTCCTGTCGCGTCCCACTGAGAAGACAGTGTTCATCATCTTCATGCTGGTGGTGTCGCTTGTCTCGCTGGTACTCAATGGCGCTGAGCTCTCTTATGTATTTTTCAAACGTATCAAGGACCGCGTTAAGGGAAAACAGGGTCAGTTTCAGTCCAACACCTTAACCCACCCTCCCAAGGACTTGCCAGGCAGCAAGTATGCCTACTACAATGGATGCTCATCTCCCACAGCGCCACTGTCGCCCATGTCACCGCCAGGCTACAAGCTAGCCACAGGCGAGAGGACCAACTCTTGCCGCAACTACAACAAGCAGGCGAGTGAACAAAACTGGGCTAACTACAGCACCGAACGTCAACGCTTAGGCCACAATGGCAGTACCATCTCCAACTCGCACGCGCATGCCTTCGACTACCCTGATAATGGTCACGAGCACAAGAGGGCGCCGGTGAGCGGTGAGATGCAGCCTTTGGCACTTGGTGAGCCCAGACCGGCCAGCCGTGCAAGCAGCCGTGTGAGCAGCCGAGCCAGGCCTGACGACCTGGATGTCTAAAAGCTGCCCTAACCTATGCCATGCTTGCTTTGTACCAGTCTGTTAAATAAATGGACATAAGGTGCAGAGACAGAGAGAAAAAAAATTATCTCCTGCACCTGGGGAAAGGACACACTCCAGTGTCCTGTCCTCGCTCTAGACTCTAGATGCAGAGACGTAAAATTACTCACACTGCTGGAGGTACTATGTGTTAATTAACGTCAATGTCAAAGACTAGCGGCGCTAACATGCCTTTAACAGCTGAACAGTGACAGGGGTGAGAGACCAATGAGCATATTCAATTCACTTCCTGTAAGTCCCCCATTTCCCCCAGATGAATATACCTGGCAAGTTTCATTTCATTTCAACACATTAAAAAAAAAAAAATACTCCAACACGTTGTTCTGCAACGTTCTCATCACGTTCCACATCTCGAAGACCTCGACACTGTCTAGTTAAACAGGGTTGTGTGTAGGTTCCTAGTGCTGAAGTTCATGAATTAATATTTATTTATTCATAAAGAGTACAGGACATTCACCACTCAGTGACTGACTACTACTCAAGGTCATATCCATCTGAATAAAACTTCATACAAAAGCAAGAGCAATAACAAATCACGAGAGCCAACTGCATATTTATTGACAATAATCCAAATTTTGGCAATACATTTATTAACAAAAGGTTGCTTTTCTTATTAATCGTAGTGGACTGTCGTTTTCCTGATAAACTTTGAATATATGTGGTGTTAGTTTTGATTATTTTGTGTTTGTTATATTGATGTGGGGCAGAAGATCTGGGTGTGGGTTTTTTTTTGCATTTTTATTTTATTTTTATTTTTTTAATTGTGTTCTGAAAGAAAGGCTTTACATGAATTCCCTCCTTTTAAAAATATGCCACTTTTCCTTATTTGTCTTGTTGAATGGAAAAGGAAAGACAGTTATGTGTTCTACCCATGTAGTGAATGGTTTTTGTTTTCAATCAGTGTAATCGTGCTGCTTGAGAGCTAGAGTTTTAGTACTGTAAATCAAGCATTGTGTCATAAATGTGAGTTTTTAGAAGATTGCTTGTTAGAGCTGGACTAATATTTAGTCATTTAAATTAATAAATGAATGAA
Organism: Cathorops melanopus; assembly: GCA_027576115.1. Taxonomy (NCBI): domain Eukaryota; kingdom Metazoa; phylum Chordata; class Actinopteri; order Siluriformes; family Ariidae; genus Cathorops; species Cathorops melanopus. The sequence continues at coordinate 10,227,307 of JAODLJ010000022.1, forward strand.
TAAATAAATAAAATGAGATTTATGCCAATGTAGCGCCACAATTACCAAACACTAGTAGATTAAAATTTGAATTTTGGACCTTTTTTAAGGTTTTGATTTACTTTACATTACGGCATATCGGTACTCAAAAGTTTATTGGATAAAAATCTTGTTTTTTTTTTTTTCTTCAGCTACAACGGTGTTTGCACTGAGACTTTGGAAAGGATGATGTATGATGCAGAAGTGGCAACGTTCTCTCTGTTATGCATGGAACTAATTTATTTGACCACACACACCAGGCCAACAATCATTATATTAACACAGATTTCATGTGAAACCCTTTGTACACATTTGGACCTTGAAGGCCCAAAGCAAGATATTTCATATCCGCTGAATAAGGAAAATACAGTTTTATGTTTGTTTGAGGAAGAGCGTTGAGAAAATGTCCTTCCTTGAGAATCCACTGTTGTACAGTGTGCAAATGCATGATAGCAAAAAAAAGGTCATTAATCAAATCTGTGAAAAAATGGCTATTTTAACCAATAAAGAATTTTCTTTGTAATATTCCATGTGTTTATGTTTTCATAAAATGTTCATATGGAATGAATCACATCTCATCCTAATTAATGATGAAATGAAATGTTCAGTGCTCTCCTCTTATATTTTTATTTTTTTATTTTTTTACATTTTAATTTCAGGTCTTACGTTTTTGGCCTGTTGTGAGTATTTTTATTTACAAGCTATTAAACACATATAATATGAAAACGACACAATGCACTACAATTTGTCTGGAGCCAGTATCAAATAAGGCCTGGTACAGGCATTTTGCTCGAAAGAATTAGTTTTACACAAAACCACGCACATAAACCAAGGCAATAAGGCTAAGCCGGCATCATGGCCAAAATCGGATGCCAAGAGTTACTTACAAACTGAAAACGACTGATACGCTTTTACATGTATGTCTTAAAATGCCTCTGAAACTTTGAAATTTTCATCATATAAAAAGACCCAATGCTTTTTTTTTTTTTCTCCCCTTATCCAAGTTTCGTATTTAACCTTTCCACGAAGCTAAATAAAACCACATGTCTGGGCTGAGCCTGTGGACCACATGTGGCTAGAGCAGAGAGTGCAAGAGGAAAAAAGCAGAGGCTTTGATCTAGTGCTAATTAATCCAGATCTTTTATTCACCAATGGCTTTTTTTTTTTAATATCAGCTTTATCACCCAATGTTATTTTATGAACGGGAGACTCCCTGAAAATGACTTCCCTGAAAATGGTTGTGCAAGTTATTGTCAGAGGAGATAAATTAGTGCACAAATTATGTTGAAGGAAAGAACGTTCTGAGAAAACATCTTTCCATGTTATAAATCTGCATGATTTTTTTCGAGGCTAATCGTTTCGTTAATGCCATATGATGCAATGCTACTGCAGTAAAAATATAGGCCAGAACCCAGTGCCTTTTCAGAAGTGCATGAGCATGTCTGAGACAGTAAGCTATGGTTCACACATGTTTCTCTTGTCTATTTTTGGACAATGAGGATTCAACTGAGGATAGTTTTAAATGCACATAAAGCTTGCTTCTCTCCACAGCCTCCTGGAAACCTCAGCTTCAGAGTTACATTTCCTCTGCCTGAGCAGCCACCCAGACCACAACTCCAGGGTGGTTCTGGGAATCTGTGTTAAAGCTGCTAACTTTGCCTAAAAATGGCAAATCAACTCATTGTTATGACGTTGCCCCTATGTCTAATAAAAACATATGCCACGCTGCTCTCGTAATATTTTCTATTGGACAGCAGTCTGGCTCGGCAGCTAATCCGACCTTCTTATTTGTGTCTAAAAGCCTTCTTACTGATTCCCAGCTGTGTTGCGTTCACAACATGAAACAACCCTTTTCCATCTTTATGAAAAACACAAACACAAACACATGAAGGGTTTCGGGGCATTTATTCAGCCAGCAAAGCTATGATTCCCAAAGGTTAAATAAGGTAACGTTTTGGATCATCAGGTTGATCCTAACACTGTCTTTCGAAATGAGCCAGTGTTTCATTCCTCTAGATAGATCACACATACATAAGGCAGAACATAAATATATAAAACATATAAGCCGACTGGCACTCTGCAAGAGCGCTCGAACGTGACCCATCACATGCAAGGTGTGAAAATATCAGATGATCTCAGTCTTCTCGGTAAATGGGGCAAATGGACCTGTGCTCTCAGCTTGGCCATTGCGCACAAGCATATCATGCACAGTTATGTTTCCTGCACACTCTTTGCTGTTTACTTAAGCATAAGTGAATCAAAACAGAAGGATGCTTCCAATTCTTCAACTGGGAGAGCAGTCGATATCAAATGATGTCTTGGCTTTGGTTGTGGTTAAGAATTGGATTCACTGCCTGTCCCATTTCGCTCTTTAAATATCCACCACTGGCCCTTGTGCAGTCGCTGGAGCTCAGTATAAAGGCTGTGGTTTTATTAAACATGGATGAACTGCTACCAAACATGAACTGGAGAATATGAGTCAGACCACGTTTCTTCTTCTTCTTCTTCTTCTTCTTCAGGAAGCCATGGCCAAATGGATAGATAAGCAGCTTTGGGAACAAAAGGTCACCAGTTTGATTCCCTGAACTAGCAGGAATGGCTGAAGTGCCCTTGAGTAGGGCACCTAACCCCTAACTGCTCCCCAGGCTGCTCTGAGTATGTTGTACGTCGCTCTGGATAAATGCATCTGCTAAATGCCTGGAATGTAATGTAATCATCTAATTAAATTAGATGCTAGAGAAGCAGCTTTGACACCAAAAGGTCACCAGTTCAATTTCCTGGACCAACAGGAATGGCTGAAATGCCCTTGAACAAGGCACCTAACCCCCAACTGCTCCCTGGGCGCTGCAGCACAGCTGCCCACTGCTCTGGTTGTTTGCTCACATCCCCAGATGGGTTAAAGGCAGACAAAGAATTTCACTGTGCTCTAATATACATGTGATAAGTAAAGGCTTAGACCATTCAGTTCTTTTCATTATTCACCGCATCTCTCTTTATCAGCTTTGTTTATTGTTTACATTTAGCAGACACTCTTATCCAGAGTAACGTACAACAAAGGGGTACATGATAGAGTGCTCCTGGAGCAGAGAGGGTTACAGGCCTTGCTCAAGGGCCCAACAGTGACAGCTTGTTAGTGCTGGGGCTTAAACCCATGACCATCAGATCAACAACCCAGAGCCTTAACTGTTGAGTCATCACTACCCCCATTTACTCTTCATTTGTTGCTCTAATTCATTTGCTCAGTTTTTTTTAACCCCTGTTTTCTCTTAATTTGGTCATTGACCAATTCCGACTACTCTCTAGGTCATTCTATCACATGACGGTTATAAAAGTCAGGTAGGGTGAAGGCTCACAGATGTTCACTTTTGGCTAACATCATTCTGATTGATAGTAGATATATTAACAGCATCCCTCCCACCCAGACAGCACAGCCAGTTTTGCTCTCTTGGACTCACTACCACACATATCTGTGGTGTCATTGGGATGGGATTCAAACTCATGATCTCCCAGTGATATAACAAACACTTTTTTTGTTGCACCACTCAGGAACCATATTTCCTCATTCTGTATGGATAAAGACATGGCACATGGTGATGGGCTCACACTCCATCCAGGGTTTATTCTATCCACATTCACTGGATATGAACACTCAGATTGGCTACTGTACTACAAGGCTATCAGCTCATATACCGTGAGGAGAGAAAAACAAAATGGCGGAGCATGTTGCTGAACCAACCAAGGACGAAATAAAAACTCTACTCGAAAACAAAACCCCAAAAAACAACAAAATATGAAATAAAAGTATGAGATAGTAAGAACGTATCTTTTTTTATTTTTCAAGAATTATTATAGCATTTTAAAAATAAAAATGCTCTGTTTCTCAAAATCCAGTGAATGTGGATAGAATAAAACAGTTATTCCACTCAATCTTGTCGTACATGGCTTATAGCTGACTCAACGCTATGTGCCTCGTCGACTATCAGCTCATGTATGACTCGATTTCGTGGAATAACTGTTAATTAGTCAGAAGGTGTTGATTCGTTTTTATCACAGCCTCAAATACCCTCATTCTAATACGCTATCGTTTCTATGTACGTTTTCCAGTGTGGGAAAGTCTTCAAAATGCTGGACTTTGTGTTTTCTATCTATCTAGGCAAGTTTTTTGAACAGGAGTGTGTGTTAATTTATACCAATGACATTTAGCAGATACTCTTATCCAGAGTGTCATACAGTATACCTAGAGCAGCCTGGGGTTAGGTGCCTTACAAGGGCACTTCAGCCATTCCTGCTGGTCCAGGGATTTGAACCAGTAACCTTTTGGTCCCAAAGCTGCTTCTCTACCCATTAGGCCATGGCTTCCCCGAAAGAAAGGTCCTAGCTAGACAGTCTGTCTACTTTACTACAGAACCTGGAATAAAGGCTTTGTAGGTTCCACTGAGATTTGAACTCAGATCTGAACTCAGATCACTGGCTTCAGAGTCTAGAGTGCCAACCATTACACCATGAAACAAATCATAAATTAATTAGGCAAAAGGCCTATCCTGTCTGGGAGAGATCATCTTGCGCAAAGAGGGTCGATGCAGACCTTCATGATAGCTGCAGATGCATCACTGGCTGCCACAAATGTAGACCGTTTGCACATCCTGGCTGGGATTGCGCCACCTGAAGTCCACAGATCAACTGCAAGTAGAACTGAATGCAGCAGGCAAGTTGAAGACATCTGTCACCCCCTTCACTCTCATCAACCAGCCCAAACGCACCTGAAGTCAAGGAAGAGCTTCCTCCACACAGTCCAACCACTTTCCCAACCCTCTCAAGCAACCAGAGTAGCTCTGTGAGATGAAAAACATAGTGAAAACCATCACAACGAAAAGCTGCCAATTCCATCCAAGGACCAGCTGCCACCTGGTGATAGGACAGAATGGAAGACCTGGAAGTCCCTTAACAGACTCTGTACAGGGGTCGGATGGTGCAAGTATAACATGAATAAATGTGGCTATACAGGTACAGGAGTTATTGACTGTGATTGTGGAACAGCTGTACAATCTACATCCTACCTACTAAGGTACCCACTCGTAGATGACCAATGGTGCCTGGAAGATCTGATGGCAGCAAATGAAAAAGGTCTTCACTGGTCAAAAGCCTGGCAGAACCTACAACTGAGCAAAGATCAAAGTCCCTTCCTGTGCCAGGATCTGATCTTCCCAGGCAGTCTCCTGTCCCAGTACTAACTAGGCCCTTGAGGTGCATTGGGCAGCGCTGATCTCCATTTCAGCAGCCCTCAGCCTCTCATCTATTACATAGCTGGGCTTACAGCGGGGGTTCAGTCCTCTGATAACCGCAAGAGTTTGACTCCCTACTTGCAACTGTATTGCGGCATGCCATGGCAGTAGGTACCATTTTGATAATGGTCTTTGGTATGACCCGACTGCAAGTAGAACTTGTGATCTCCTGTTCGAGAGGCAGACATGCTAACTACTAGGCCAGATCGTGGTACTGAGCAAAGATGATGGACACAAAAGAGAGAAAGACAGAAGTCCAAACAAAGAATGTTGCAAGTTGGGAAATTCAATCACTCTCAGTGCCTCTCAACCAGGAGACTGCAAGTTCTACTTCTGGTCGGGTCATACCAAAGACCATCATAAAAATGGTACCTAGTTCCATCTGGTGAGGCATGTCTCAATATAGATGTGAGTAGGGAGTCAAACTCTCGCGGTTACCAGAGAACCAACCTCCTCATGTCATAGATGAGAGGCCAAAGGGCGATAGAAACAGAGATTGCTGCCACCCAATGCGCCTTAACCTGGTTAGTACTTGGTGGAAGACTGACTGGGAATACCAGGTGCTGACATCTTGCTGTTACATTGTCATTTTTTGAAAAGCGGTGAATTAATACGTACACGATTGAATGGTGAAACAAACTGGATAAGTCAAGCATGTCTGAGTTGTGTTTTGCTTTAAAGTGAAGCACAGAGCCGGAGCTCACAAGTTTAACGCTCATGTGCACTTGGCCTATATGGCAATTCCGAATCGGGTGATTTTATCATCTGTGGTTATTGGTTGCAGTTGGAACGCTGTAATCACATTAACCAGACTTTTCCTGTTCTCTGAGAATATACACAGCCTGTAATGCTTAAGTCCTCTGTCTGAACTGTTTTTTTTTTTTTCAAACGTTTGTAGGAATTATAATGAGTGAAAGCATGAAAACATTTGAATAAAGTCATACGGGTGCTAGCCCTGCCCCTTTCTCTAAGGTTTTCATGAGTGGAAAGATTTGGACTGGACTTTTGTTGATATGGTTGGATGTAAGACAGTTTTCTCCTGTTCTTGCTCAATTGCTGCGATTACAGTTTGCGTCTGTGCAGACGTAAGTGTTGCAGTACAAAAAAGGGTTAGAATTCAGAAACCTGCTTAGTACTCATTTCTATATTTGAAATCACTCTGAGCTAAAATTGAGTCATCACCTGCCAGGACACTGACAAAACTGTATTTTATTTTATTTTATAGTTTCTGTCCCATTTCAAAAATAATCTGGGTTTGTGGGTGCTCATCATTTATGGCACCCCAGTTCAAAACAATAGGCTGAATCATGCAAATAATAGGGATGGCACGGTGGTGTAGTGGTTAGCCCTGTCGTCTCACAGCAAGAAGGTTCTGGGTTTGAGCCCAGTGGCTGATGGGGGTCTTTCTGTGTGAAGTTTGCATGTTCTCCCAGTGTCTGCATGGGTTTCCTCCGGGTGCTCTGGTTTCCCCCACAGTCCAAAGACATGCAGGTTAGGTTAACTGGTGGCTCTAACTTGACCATAGGTATGAATGGTTGTGTATCTCTACTTGTCAGCCCTGTGATGACCTGGCGACTTATCCAGGGTGTACCCCGCCTTTCGCCCATAGTCAGCTGGGATAGGCTTCTGTGACCCTGTAGGACAGGATAAGCGGCTACAGATAAAGGATGGATCCTATCGTACTCTCTTTTCCCCTCTTTTTCTCTCTATCTCATAGCCTGCGAAGAAAGTCATAAATCTTACCATCTTCATTTTCTTCTCATGAGGTTTAACACTCAAATTGAACTTTGAATCTTCGATTTATAGAAATCAAATCTTTCTTTTGTTGAGTGAGAGGAACATGTGACGGTGTAATAGGCAGATCTTAAACGGTGTCGATTTCAGCGCCATTAACCTCCATGTGACTTTAAATAATGTGTGCAGTCAAGGAGATCAAGGTAGCAGGGACCTCTTTGAAATACATATTTACAGCTCTGTGTACAAAGGAAGCTTTCAGCATCGAGATCACACACCTTTACAGAGGATTTTTTTTTTTTATCAGTGGGTCGGGTTCTGTGTATGTGATTGGTGCTCTGACACAGCTCAAAGGGGAAAGCAAGACAAAAAAACAAAGAACGCATCTGTTTATTAAATTAGAAGGGGTGTGTGTCGGCATGTTTTTATACCCTGGTGGGAACCAAATGCCCACACAAGGATAGGAATACCGTATCTAATGGTTTTGGCTGGTCCCCATGAGGAAAACTGCTTTTTTTTTTTTTTAAGACATAAACTATATATTTTATTTCAGAAACTAAATTAAATGGTGCTGAGGTTAAGGTTAAGGGTTTAAGTGAAGCATTGCATTAATTTTCTGCAATAATACTTATGTCAATGGAAGATCCATACAAAGACAGTAAGATAAGTGTGTGTGTGTGTGTGTGTGTGTGTGAGCCAAATAAAAAAGACCAGCCCAGCTACAGAGCTACAGGCTTTTTCCCAAGGCAATAATTATTCCCCGGGTGAATGTGTGTGTGAATGTGTGTGTGAGTGTGTGGGACAGAACAGGTGCAGGGACTGGCTGACGCTCTCAGCTCTGTGACTAATGGTGTTACAGAGGAGGAGAGGGTAGGAAGATGAGGCCGAGGCCGTCTCAAACTGACCTGAAGCTGTTGACTCATCCGAGTTTATCATTAAACCTACGCACTGGATCAGAGTCTTACACAAACGAGACACGCAGAAATGAGATTCCATCTATTTTTTGTGTGTTCCTCCAGTATGAAAATTTGTTTCAAAACTCATCACGTTTTTTCACAAGTTTGCCAGGACTTTTTTTTTTTAATTTTACATATAATCCAGTTCATTCAGTGATCTTCAGTAAGCACTTTATTTATCCTGGTCAGGGACGTGGTGGATGCAGAGCCTGTCCCGGGAACACTGGGTGTGTGGTGGGAATGCACACCCAGTGCACCACACACACACACACACACACATACACACACACATCTAGGTGCAGTTTACCAGAGGCAGTCCAGCTACTGGCATGTTTTTAGAAGATGAGAGGAAACCAGAAAAACTGGTGGAAACCAATACAGACATGGTGACATGTGAAACTCCACACAGGCAGCAATCTGAGTTCAAGACCTAAACAGGGATCCTGCAACTGTGATGTGGCAACATTACTTGCTATGTCATCATTCATTCATTCTTTCATTCTTTGTACCATTTATCCAATGACGCCGGCCCCATAATACAGTTGGAAACTTTATTTTAAAGCTAGACTGCCTTTCAGATTTTTCAAGTGTAGGTCATAAAAAGAATTTTCCCCGACACCCAATTATTTTTG
>JAODLJ010000022.1:12124195-12136581 GCA_027576115.1 Cathorops melanopus
CTCGAGGTTTCTTCCTCATGTCATCTGAGGGAGTTTTTCCTTGCCACTGTTGCCACAGGCTTGCTCATTGGGGATAGGTTAGGGAAAAAATTAGCTCATTTTTAAAATCATTAAAGTTCTGGAAAGCTGTTTTGCGACAATGTCTGTTGTTAAAAGTGTTATAAAAATAAACTTGACTTGAATTAGGTTTGCTGGGGGGGGAATGTCCTGAAGTGTGCCATGTGTACCAAGTGTACCATGTGTAGAAACCTTATGAAAAACATTGGGCAGTGCAGTGGTGCTGTAGCCTCACAGCAAGAAGGTTCTGGGTTCGAGCCCAGCAGGTGACGGGGGGCTTTCTGTGTGGAGTTTGCATGGGTTTCCTCTGGGTGCTCAGATTGCCCCCACAGTTCAAAGACATGTAGTTAGGTTAACTGGCTACTCTAAATTGCCCATAGGTGAGAATGTGTGTATGAATGGTTTGTCTGGGAAACCACGACAGGCGGTTGATGAAGTATGCTCTTGATAGACACAGACAGACTCAGAAGAGGCTGGCAAATGACAGGCCAATTGGCCTACAGGGCATCAGAATAAAATAAAATAAATAAATGAAAAACGTCATTCCGTCATTTTTTTATGTCTCGAAAAATGATTTACCGACACCTGATGATACCTGTGATACTCCATGAAAAGTACATTGTATAACTTATACCACATGATTTCTCATATTGATCAACCGTAAATAGGCTTAATTATTATTCCATAGTGGACAATTTCTTTTTTCTAGTTGATATTCAAAAAGACTCTTAAACCACATGAGATCAGGGGTGGGTTTCCCAAAAGCCTCTTAACGCTAAGAGCATCTTACCTAGGAGAGTGATCATTGTGCTGCTCATTCTACCATTTAACAATGATATTTGTGTTGTGATGCTTTTGGGAAATTCAAGCCAGACTGGTTGTGTGTGAAGCTCTTACAAAGAAATGCAAAGCGATGTAGGAAAATACCCAACTGATACAGTACAATCAATATGAACTGTAAAATTTTTTTTAAATAAATGTATATTTCACATGCATCAAGTTTACTAGGTACACCTAACTAACAGTAACACTTAGTGGCTACAAGGTAGGTGCACGTAAGCCAAAGATAGGATCAACATTTTAGTGAGGTCAACATTGCAGAAATGTGTCATAGGGCTGAATATGTACTTCATTCATTCATGGTTAGCTCTTTATCCTAATCTGGGTCGTTGTGGATCCAGAGCCTATGGGAACATCATGCTTATCGTACATTTTTAATGAGTAATGTTAGTTCACAATAGAACACAATAGAATAACTTAAATTTAACTAAGTGTTTATTTATAGCCAACTACAGAGCTTGTGGTATAACCCAGTCACCTAGCATTTCTGCAACCTAGCAAGCTCATTTGTCTAGCAGTGTTACAAGTACTCCAGTTTTTTTTTTTTATGAAAGTTTTTCATTTCACAAACTGAAACACAGTTATAAGTTCTCACAGTAGTGCATATGTTTTTATCACATTTATGCCAAATTTTTAATGTTACTATGTCTACCTCCAACAAAAAGTTTTGTGAAACATGTTTGTGAAACATCTTGTGAAAACTAAACACAATCAGTGATTAGGTCTTTCTATAATATGTCTTCTTGAGCTGCTCTGAGGTCAGTTGTGAAACAATCATCACTGCTGACTGGGTCTTGGAGGTTTGTTGTCATAGTTGACGATATATTAACGCATCAGGATGTCAGTGTGATTATAGAGCTGCATTAAACAAAATGGTCCAAACTACTAAAGTCTGGACTTCCTTGTAGCTAGTTACTGCCATGCTACCATAGTAGCTACAACCTAAGTGTACTTAAGTCTTTGTAGGTTTATAGTTCCTGCCTGTAACCCATCTGTTTCTTTGCAAAGTTTATCAGCATGATGTGTCAAAAGAGTACCACCATAGGACCACTGATAACCAGATATTATTTTGGTATTGAATTTGGTGCTTTCTTTTTGATTGATTGGTGCAGGTGCAGGAGATCTCACAGGCGACCCTTTTGGCTATGTGACTGGCATTTTAGCTGTCATTATCCATGCCTCATACTTGGTACTCATCCAAAAGACAAGTGTGGATAGTGAGTACGGCCCACTGACAGCTCAGTACATTATCGCCTTGGTGGCCTCACCCGTGCTGCTTGTCTGCTCCCTCGTGAGCATGGACGCCATCAACATGTGGACCTACGAGGGCTGGAATAATCCATTAATCACAGGAATCTTCTGCATCTGCGTTGTGATTGGCTGCGCCATGAATTTCACCACTCTGCATTGTACGTACATCAACTCAGCAGTGACCACCAGCTTCGTGGGAGTGGTAAAGAGCATCGCTACCATCACTGTAGGCATGCTGGCCTTCAGTGACGTTGAGCCCACCAACCTGTTCATAGCCGGCGTGGTGGTCAACACCATTGGCTCCATCACCTACTGCATAGTGAAGTACTACGAGACCAAGAAGAAGCTCAGCTACCAGGATATGGACAAGGCCATGAAGGACGAGGAACCACCCGGAGAACCATACGTGGAACCTCCTTCCAAACCAGATGGAGATGTGGAGAGATTTTCAAATGGCTGCATGACTGAATCATTGGAGGACAGTGGCCCGGGTCATGTGTGTGACAAAGTTGCAGAGTCTATAGAGTTACAAACATCAGCACTGGCGCCAGAGAGCGAATCTGAAAACCAGAATTTAAGTGACAATTTTGTGGGCGTGTGGAGATCAGTGCGCACCTTAAAGTTCCTTAAGAAAGACACTTTACTGGACAATATGGAGGTGCAGACTCCTTGATAAAGGTTAAGAGAGATGCATGCCAAGTTAAAATATTCTCACAGATTAACTATGTGAGGAATGCAAGTGAAATGTTGCCTTTTATTACTCATTCTCTTCAACCTGGACTTGTGGAAAGCGAATATTTTTAAAAACAACTTTTATGTTTGTATGTTGGCTGAAACCATATATTGGCTGTTTTTAAGAAAAGGACTTTCATGATGACTAATCAATTGATCAACAGTCTCAGTATCTTGTATGGCAGTTGACTGATCCACATTAAAGGAATGCTTCTTCAAAAAATGAAATTTACAGTTTTACTTGCTGGTGCAACTGCACCAGATGCATTTGATCAGCCAAGACATATTTGCTGTCTGAAGTTTGCTTATTTAGTTTTGACAAATGTAGCTAATAAGTAATAGATGTCTATCTCCTTCAAAACCCTTTTCTGTAAATATCTGCCTCAACCCTCATTCAGGTCTTCAGTGACATCACACACAGACTTGCTGATGACACAGTGTCATGTCACACAGACTCCCTGTAATCAAAAAACATGAGCAAGATTCACATTGAAAACTTGGCAGCCATCTTGGATAACCCAAAATCACTTTCCTCCTTTGTGAGGTTTGTATTTCTACTGAAACTGAGATGCACTGAAATTTTGCTCATACGCTCTTAGAAAAGGTTGATTCAAGTGATTAAGGATTATGGGTTCCAGAAGAATTCTACTTATAATGCATTTTTTTTTCAGCTAAACACTGTTGTAGGGCACTCTTTAATGTTTTTCCAGAGCGACAAGTAAAGAACCCTTCAAGGTTCTACATTTTCTAAAGTAGTTGTATTATATTCTAGACCAGATGTATTCAAACTTTTTCCCAATGAGATCCACTTCTGAGTTTTTGGAGAATTTGTCAATATTGTAAGATATACATATTAAAAAGGTCATTTTGACCCTTTTTGGCTGAAACGTTTCGATAAACACAAACATTATCCATTTACCATGTCAGAAAGCACAGGCGCTGCATCAGTATCTTTCAAGCATGGGATAAAACATTACAAACATGAAATGGAGAAGGGGTAGGGCTTCCAGAGAGTGTCAGTTAATATCAGAAAGTTCAAAATACCTGTCGAAATCTCAGTTGGCTCTGCTGTTTTTATTATGGGGGGGAAAGGCTGCTCTTTTGGTGTATTTTCCAACATATGCAAATGTTAAAATGTGGTTGGCAGGTCTAATACAGTCTATCTCACTCTCTATTCTAGACAAATCATGTACCGTACTTTTTTTAACGTTTTATATTTTGTAAATATATTTTTCAGCTCCATTTTATGAAGTAAAGTCCTATTGAACACTCAGAAAATAAAGTACATTATTTTACCTTTAAGCATACATTGGCTTGTCACTGGGGCAAGATCCTCTAAGGTACTTATTTATACTATTTCTGTACTGCTTAGGAAAATATATGTACCTTTTTGACTCTAAAAGTTTAACCCTAAAACACATGGCTACCTTGAAGTCCAGTAATGAACCCTAGGGGGTACTAATGTAGACTGTACCTTAAGGGACAGAAATGGATTCCTACTGTACCCGTTTCTGACAGTGAAAAGATTTATTTTTCAAGAATAATTTTAGATTATCTTTAATTTTTTTGATTATGCAATAATTAATAATTTTTAAAAGTATAAAAATTAAAACACTCTTGCATTAATGGAATAGTATAGAAATATAATTAATGATAAAAAATGATGGTCTGTTTGTACCAAGAATTTTTATTTCATTGTCTCCGTAACAGTTTGGCATCATTTCAGTATCCCAGTGTTTGAAGGAGAAACTGCAGCAGAAAGCTGGTCGTGATGAGGATGATAATATAATAGTTATACACTGAACATAAATTTGTAAATACAAACTGCTTTTAAACAAAATCATTGATTGAAAAAGAACTTGGTTATGTCATTTGAGGACTGCCTGCATGAAGTTTTTGGGCATGGATTTGTTGAGAATAATTTATGTGAGACTTAGATTTTTTGTTTGAAAAAGTAGAATCATACTGCGATGAACTTGGTGTCCCATCCAGACTGTATTCCTGCCTCAGACCCACTGTTCCTGGGATAGACTTCAGATTCACTGAAACCCCGATCAGGATAAAGTGCTCACTGAAAGTGAGCATGAGTGGAATCATAGCTCTGGTGCAAAACTCTAGAAAAGCAGACTTCACACATCAAGGATGTCTTGGCTCATTGACTATATTTAAGGGGATAATTGTGTAAATTTGATGTTTTGCCAAACTATTCCTTTAATGAGAAAAATATTATTTAGAGATTAATAATTTATATTTTATGATAATAATATCAAAATTTGTGAATCTGATTTCCTGTCTAGTTTATTGTTTGCATTTATTTGTATTTCCTGCACGCATTGTTTGTCCTGGTCTGGGTTCTGTTTGAGCTGAGAAAATGTGATATATTAAAAAAAAAAAAAAAAAACATGGTCGTTATTTGCGTGTGTTGTGTAAAAGTAACCTTAACCATTTTTATCTGGGACACTAGAAACTCTCATGTCACCATTAATGATCAAGCACTTATTGGAGATCCCTGCCAGCTGCCCTGCTCACGTGAAATGGAGAAGGGGCAGATGATAGTCATCTGTGTGTATTTCGGATCTATTCATCTATTAATGAATAGATCTGAAATACACACAGATGACTATCATAAGGGTCACTGAACATGAAAGCAATCTGGATCCACTCGGGGGGAAGAAGACATTCCCTTATCCTTTTTGTTGACGTCAGCATCATTAGAGAATGTACTACTGCAATTTATATAGTTGAGGGGGGTCCAAGTCGAGACATGCTGAGATGCGACCACCTTCTGAGACCATGAGCACTGCGATTCTTTTACTATCTCTGACTCATACAAGTATATTCTGTGTCAAAGGATGTTTTTGTGATTAAAAGAGAACATGTATCAATGTGAAAGCTTCCCATATTTCTTAACACTTGAAAAACTACAAATGGTTTCGCTCCTTTTCATTTTACTCTTATAATATAATACTAGCTTGTTCTTTTTTACATTTTGGTGCAGTTACTGGATAACAAGCCATGGGTGTTGAAAATGTACACAAGTATAAGGGGGTAAATTTCTTCTTATCTAACATTTATACACAGACTGGATGTTATCCCTTTAAGTGCACAACAAACTGACCTATAAAATACTAAACCCAACACAGAAGGGCAAAGAAAATCAATTTCCAGGGAGTAGGAGATCAGCAGTGGTGGCTCGGTGTTTAATGTTCTGTATTAAAGGAATACTCCAGTAATTTTCAACCTCACCTCAATCCACTACAACTGTGTACAGGAGTGATTACCACAAAGAATAAATTTCAACACTGTAACGAGCTCTGAGCTCATTTGGTTTTCCTGTTTTGTGTTGGCTCCTCCCACCTGATCAGATGAGGCCTGTCTCGCCTGGTTCAGCCTCAAGATCAGTTTGGCAGACACCAGACAGAGAGAGGAAGGGTCAAGTGGTAGCTGTCCTTTTTGGTTTGTGGGGGTTTTGTTGCATTATTTTGTTTGCCTTTAACTTTTTCTTCAGTTTAAGTTTTGTTTATTCCAATAAATCCTTGCATTTTTTAATTTAAAGATGTGTGGGGTCTTATCCGGGATTTGAACCCAGGACCTCTCCACCTCAAGACTATAACAAACACATTTCCCTGATACTGAGAATATGAAACAGAAAACCTGTTTATCTGAAACTGATTTATTATTGAAGTTTAAGGGCAGTTATTGGATTGAGTCACTAAAAGTTTATACAAAACTGATTGCATTAATTCATCCATTAAAATAATTTGAAAATTAAATTAAGCATTTAGTCTGTATAATTTGTCCTACCTTTTTCAAACAGAAGAATTTGTGGTTATGTGTTATCAGTGTTATTGTTTGTTCAGCGTTTTGCATGTTTTCCTTGTGTCCATGTGGGTTTCCTTTGGGGTCTCCAGTCTTCTCACAGTTCCCAAAAACATGCTAGTAGTTGGAGTGGCCATAGCTGTGAATGATTCTGTATGGTACCCTGCATTGGACTGGGAGTGGTGTATTCCAGGGTGTATTCCTGCTTCGCACCTAGTGTTCCCGCACTGTCAGAAATAGGGATACAGTAGGAGGTCATTTCTATCCCCCATAGTACAGTCTACACTATTGTACCTCCTAGAACTCATTACTGGGCCAAAAAAGGTACATATATGTTCTCTAGCAGTATTTAAAAGGTGGAAATACCTTAGAGGGTACTGCCCCAGTGATGAGCCATTATACCCTTAAAAGGTACAATAATGTGCTTTATTTTCTGAGAGTGCAGGATACAGGATAGGCTTCAGTGTAGCATCATCCTGACTAGGATAAAGCAGTTGCTGAAGATAGACAAATGAATAAATGATTTAATTCTTCAATTAAAGGTATTTGGGAATTAAGCTTTAAATCTGTATAATTTGTTCCAACAGAAATGGGACTACTACTTCAGAGGGGAAAATCTGTAGCTATGTGTTACTAACACTAATTGTGTTGGTCTGTTGAACACATTATTTACTTTCCTAGAAATTGTATTAAGTTTTCCGTGTTGGAAAATTTCTCTCACTTTGTCTCATTTCCTGCTGATGTAGTTTTGAATTTGCATAATGTAGTGATGTATTTGTAACAGTGGAATTCAACAACTGCCCTTAAATTTGATTGATAAATTAATTTCAACTGAAGGGAATTTTATGGGTATTTTTTCTCACTGCAAAAAAAAAAAAGTGTTAGAATAATCACCAATAAGCTATAGACACAAACTGAGATTAGGTTGAAAAACTGGAGTATTCTTTTAAGGAATAGGTGCTGGACCATTGAGCAGCAACGTTTGTGCTCCACTACTTTGATTTGTGCTTTGACTGGATTCTGCCTAACTTGTAAGTTACTTTGGATAAATTAGTGACTAGAAGGCCAAATGAGGGAAAATCTCAAGTTATCAGTATAAATAAACTCCTGTAGAGAAGAGAAGAGAGAGACATGTTGAACTCTGTGGGAGCTGATGCAGAGGGGCTTGTTAATCCCCACAGAGTGTGTTCATGAGCAGCACACACAACTCTTTATTCATCACACATTTGTGAAATTTCCTCTCTGCATTTAACCCATCTGCAGCAGTGAACATGCACAATGAGCACACACACATAGCAGTGGGGAGCCATACCCTGGGGAGCAGTTGAGAGTTAGGTGCCTCGCTCAAGGGCACCTCAGCCCAAAGCCATCTCATATTAACCTAACTGCATGTCTTTGGACTGTGGGGGAAACCAGAGCACCCAGAGGAAACCCATGTAGACACAGGGAGAACATGCAAACTCCACACAGAAAGGCATTTGTCGGCCACTGGGCTCGAGCCCAGGACCTTCTTGCTGTGACGTGAGAGTGCTAACCACTATACTACTGTGCCACCCTGTAATGTAATGTAATGTAATGTAATGTAATGAGAGAAATATGATATTTTCCCAACTTCAAGTAAAGCCTTAAATATCTCTTCCCATTTCCCAGTTAGTGGATACTTCAACCAACTACGGTGTACTAAATGAAACTGAATTACAGTATTGTAACAAATAATAACAGAAAACTCCATTGTTGTTACTAAATGTGAATCTGACATTCCATACATTACACCACGGAATATCACAAAACTAATTGAATCAATAAAATATTTCACAAAGCTAATAAAATGCCCAATGTCCTAGAGGCTCAGATCTGTTTGTGAACACCAAATAAGACAGAAAACACATTTCCTCTAAGTTATTCAACAAGACAAATATTTCTAGCACAAAAATATTGACATAGAAATCTATAAGTGCAATGTAATTGTACTGCATTACAAAACTGTCACTGTGTTGCGCTGAGCTGTTGGTGTACTTGGTTTTTAAAAGGAATAAGAGGATTTTTTATTTGATTAGATAGCATGCAACCATGCCTCTCAATTTTATTTATTTATTTACTTACTTATTTTAACAAATTGTGCCGCTTTTCTGTAAGGTACCACCTGGCTGATGGTGAAGAAAATATCAAAAGTATAAAAGGCAATGGTCTCATATTTTATTAGTGTGCTTATAATGAAAACAGGGTGCTTAAACTTAAATAAGAAGTACATGTACAGTTTAAAGTGGTTGCTCATCCTTGGTGGGAATTAATCTCTAGTCCGGCTTTTAGTCAATCATTATTGTTGCCCTTCCATGCAGAGATTGCCCTTTATATTTCAAGATACCATCAGACACGATGTAATGTTGTCCAAATACAAAAAAAAAAAAAGAAAAGAAAAAAAAAACAGTGCTTTTCAGCAGGGCTTGGCATGGCATTGAGAAACTCATAGATAAATGTCAAGGAAACTATTAAGCATGTGTGTAAATCACATTTTAACAGGAGACCTTCCCTCCTGTGCACAAGGGCAGTGCAGGGGTGGTGGCCCATTCTAATGAAAGAGATTTAGAGTCAGCAGCGTTTATATTAGCTCTACGTAGACCTAGGAAATGTGGTGAAAAACAAAATAAATCACACCATAGCATCTTGGCTGAACACCACTTGAAGGCACAATTAATCTAAACACATGCATTTTTCCCATCAATAGCTCCCATGGACATGTGTTGAAATTACGAACAGTGAAGACACATTAAACAGACGCAGTCACAGCAGATCAATGGCACTTAATTAAAAAGAGATAGATGCTAAACAATGAATCAGTGCAGTTTTAATAGTAGACGCTCCAGTTTCGCCCCATCAAGAACAACAATAGTGAGCAAGGACTTCCACATTGATTGTTTCTTTTCATTTATTGCTTTGGTTTAACCTTAGTCCTTTATTGCTGACCACTGGTTGGGTTATTCATCTGGTGCTCTAGGCCACCTATTCAGTCAGATTCACTTCACTGATTCCATGTGTAATGCACAGGCTTATTTGCTTGATCTAACCAATTAATGTAACTATGGACATCTCAATCTGATCTATAATATTGGTACCACAGGCAATCAGAGCACATTTTAATGAATCAATTTAACTGATTACCCAATCAAATTCTAATCTACTTTAGGTTCGATTTCCCCATTGCCCTCTGTCACTGATTTTAGATAAAGACATTATCAACTTGTGTCAGTGAGACAATTGTGAAAAATTAGCACTGTAGTAGCAAAGAGTTTAGAGACTAACAGTTTGCAGTATGGAACTCTCTCCGAAATAGGAAATTTAAAGCAGTCACTTTTCCCAATATCTTTTACTCTAGTGTTTGCATTAAAGCTACTTTCACCCATAAGATACCTTGAAAGCATCTGAAGAAATATAGTGGGCTCATAGAGATTACTCAAGTAAAGACATTGCAAAAGGACACACTGGAGGGTACTGTCAAAAGCCAATAAAAATGTTCTAGCATAGTGGTACAGCAGGGAGTGTTGCTATGTGACTGCTCCAGGGTCCTCGGTGTGGTCCTGATTTCAGTTTATTCATGTGCTTCCTATGTTTGCATGGGTTTCCTCTGGGTTCCCTGGTTTCCTCCTACTGCTGTGTGAATGTAAATGTGTTTATGTTCATGATGGCCTGAAATGGACTGGTGCAATGGGCCATGTCTAAGTGCATCATAGACATTTCTATATTAAAGTTGTACAGTAAGACTCATGACTACATAGAAAAGCTGCCTGACAGATGTTCCTGCAATATGATCTACTACTGATATCAGGAATTCAAATCATTGTCTGGTATGATTAACCTTACTGAACACTGTATAAATACCGCATGCTAATCAACTGCACAAGTATCATACAGTTGAGTTTACAATGCACAGAGATGATGGGAAGCAGTGCACTTCCTATGTGATTTTGGGGGGTAAAAACACCAGATGATGTACAGTAGAACTGCCAAGCTTGGGCTTCATTGGCACAAGACTCGGCTGGTTGTGAGGGGTGGAGAAGGAACAAAAAAAGCTATAATTATCCAAAAGTATTAGGTATTATTTCACATTTTTCTTCAGTTAAAAGTAGAAATTGGTCAAAATTACACTTAATTGAAGGTTAAAGAGTGTCCGCATTGAAATGTACTCAGGAAGTTAAAAGTAAGTTGCAAAAAGGACATCTTTTCAAGTGAAAATAATGTAAATATAGACAAATTCGTTATGAGTTTAAGCATACTTCTAGACTTTTCTCATCTTCACTCATTTCTTATTTTATTAGCTAAAATGTCTCCTTGACAAGTAAGATGTTTTAGATGTTTCCAGTGGCCAATATATTCTTTTTTCAGAGTAAAAAGTAAGCAATTTTCAACTCAAATAATATTTTTGTACCTTTTCTTAAGAAAAGTGAATTCTACCATATATTTCTTAAGGGAAAAAAAATGTGAACAACATCCAACTCATTACCTTGTTTGTTTGAATTCATATGATTCAAGTAAAGAAAGTGAGATTAATAGGCAAAGTTATCCTGGTACAAAAAGGAAATGTTGTGTAATCACATTAAGACTATAGGTTTGATTGGATGTTGTGAATAATTGAATTAGTAAGGGTATTAGGATTAATTTTCAATTCTCTATTTCACATACAAATTTGCTAAGTAGAATTACTCAAGTATTTTCCCCATTGACTGGTTGCATATGCCATGTTAATGATGCTCTCATGCAAACAGTGAAAAGGATGCAGTGGTGTGTCAGAGTCTCTAGTAAAGACAGTAAACAGCAAACAACAGCTTTGGCAGTGAGTGTATTTATTTCCATTTTATACAAGAGACAAGTAGAGAGAGGGCCTTTAAATACACTAGCACTTGTTTAAATGCATACCTAACCTAGTATAATACTCAAGTCAAAATGCAATAGTTTTCTTCACTTGCTGTTTCTCTGCATGTTACATACCAGTAGGATTGAAAGAGCAGCCTGTAACATCATTGATGTAAAAAAGGAAGCAGCTGCCAGCAGATCGTTGCAGATTTTCCTCAAAAACAGTCTTCACTTTACTATGAAGTGATATTCAAACTGAATAGGATAATGTTTGCGAAAGCACTAATAAAAGAAGTCTTGAAATCTGGTCTTCCCTGCTAACAACAGCATTGCAGCTTTATTATTTTTAAAATTTTTGATTCGATAAATTTGACTTTAGATACTGCTGCTCCAAACTTTATCTAGAGATTCAGTTTGAATGTTAATGTAAAGTTGCTACACCACAGCAGGTGGAGTGATATTATTATTATTATTATTATTATTATTATTATTATTATTATATGTGTGTGTAATTTGAAGGCTTCTACACCATTTTTATTTGTGATTTTTGTTTGATCTTCTGTGAATAGTAAACTTATCCCATTTCTAAACTAATTTATTCAGTAAAGAGTAGGTGTTTTTAAGTGCTAAAGATGAGCTGCTTCATTAGTTTCAATTAACTAATGAAAAGTGACTGATATTTCCTGTTGATGTACAACCCCGATTCCAAAAAAGTTAGGACAAAGTACAAATTGTAAATAAAAACAGAATGCAATGATGTGTAAGTTTCAAAATTCCATATTTTATTCAGAATAGAACATAGATGACATATCAAATGTTTAAACTGAGAAAATGTATCA
>JAODLJ010000022.1:12681312-12695722 GCA_027576115.1 Cathorops melanopus
TTCCATCAAAGTTGCATTTTGTGGTTTCGAAGCGAAGTTTTAGTGTGCCGTTTCTAGAACACAACATCAAGAAAACGTGGAAGAAACCGCAATAATGGAAGAGCCGGTCTCTAAGCTACCGAAAACTAGCAATGGTAATTATTTTTGTTACATAATGTACTCAGGCTGCCAGTCAGTGTGTGACGCGCCCCCTCCCTTTGAAAAATCCTAGCTACGCCCCTGAACTAATAATTGGTTCATACAAAAGAGTAAGAGTGGAGAACGTTGGCATGCCTGTCTTGCCAGATTAACCTGCTGGCTTTGGGAAAGTTGTTTTTGGTGTTAAATTTTGTGGCGCAGTTGTAATGCAGTGTACACCCAGGCTCTCACACTGAGATATCTGACATTCTTTTGAAGTGAAGGAGAGCACATGAGAAGTTGAGACATGGAGGCGATCAGACAGACAGACAGTGCCGCTGTTGCTCAGGGCTTTGGGGACAGCCAGGGCAAGACATGCCACTTCTGATGGAGGTGAGCACGACTGACGGGGTTACAGTGGCGTGAGAGCAGGGGCTGGCCATCTCTCATGCACAGCTAAAACTGCAAGTGCTCTGGCCAAGAGCTGAAACACGACACCCTCCTCCCCCTCTTTCTCTCACTCTGTCATTCTCACTCTACTCCTTTGATCTAAGACCCTTCTAATTTGTTTTTTTTTTCTCCTCTTTCCTGTGTCTCTCCACCTGCTCCCTATATTCTCATTATGGGTTATCAGACACATACCGTACCGTTAATTTCGCTTTCTCTTTCTTTTCTTCTTCTGTTTTTTTTTTTTTCTTTCCCTCGCTGTACCGTACCATTGCAGTAAATGGCCATCTGCGCAAACTGTCTCCAGCGCAATGTAGTGAGACTCGTGGCTGGCCTTTTCTCATCGCTGGTTATGCAGGCAATATAGAGAGCTGGGACATTTGCCAGGATCAGAGGAGGGAGAGAAGAAAAATCCCCTTTTTTTCCTTCCAGAGTGACACACTTTGCTTGTTTTTGTACGTGGGTAGTTGTGCGTGTATGCATGCTTGCGTTTGTTCATGCGTCTTTGTGGTCCTAAAGCAATCTGAATATGAAACCCGATGAATGTTAAGAGGCAGGCAGTCTGATTTTCAGTACAGGGCCGTACTTTGGTTTATACAATCACCAGATGGTTTTCTCTTGAATTGATGCTTTGCTGCTTTGTCTTTATCGACTGAAATGCTTGTGTAAACAGCACATAACAAAATTAAAATGTGGACAAAGGAAACTACTTCTTCTCCCCCCCCCCCCCCAAGAGTGAAAATTCATTTGTTTTATGTTTGACAGGAGACATCCTGGACATTAAATTTTTTTTTTCTTCATATCACTTGTGAGGCACAAGCAGGGGTGTGTGTGTGTGTGTGTGTGTGGGGTGGGGGGACATGAATATGGCAAGTGTGCTATAGGAACTAAAATAAAGTGTTGTAACTGTGGAGGGGAGCACAGCGCTGCTTATGAAGGATGTGAGGCCCATAAAAGAGCAGTGCAGGTTCAAAACATAAGGGTGAAGGAGAAACTTACTTATGCTGAAGCAATCAAAAAGGTAGATAGCAAAGTACGATCTGATGCTAAAGCAGTGTCTGTGTCTCAACCTCCTACTCAAATAGCTGCACAACCTTTGAATTACAAAATTTCTAAAGATACCTTGATTGTAGAGAAGAAAAAGTTTGTTGCCTTCATAGTGGAAGTTATCAATTGCTCAGCACAGACAGATAGCAGAACAGAGAGAATAAAGATTATCACAAGAGCAGCAGAAAAGTACCTTGATATAGGGGAATTATCCTTTGAGTCTATAAATGCAGTATTAGCAACCGGAGTTTCTGAAAGTCAGCAATCATGTGGTGGTGTTTTTTAATGGTACTGTCCATATTACAGTGGAATGCCAGGAGTTTAATTGCGAATGGGCAAGAATTGAAACATTTTATTGAAGAACAGCAGGTTAAACCGAATATCATTTGTATCCAAGAAACATGGTTAAAGCCATCACTTGACTTTATAATCTATGGATATGTTGCAGTATGTAAAGATAGAAACCTAGGAACAGGTGGGGGAGTAGCCACATTTATTCAACAGGGGCTTAATTACAAGGCACTAAATATAAATAAAGAAATTGAAGCAATATCAGTGGAAGTATGGGTGGGTAGAACTAAGTTTAAAATAATTAACTTTTATAACCCTTGCCAAAAGATTAAAAGAGAATTTTTAGATAGTTTGTGTGGAGGGAGATTGTAGAAATATTTTATGTGGAGACTTCAATGCTTATAACACATTATGGGGAAGCATAAGAACAGATGACAATGGGAGTGCTATTGAGGAGTTTATGGATGACCACAATCTAGTCTGTTTAAATGATGGAACAGGCACTAGGTTTGATCTAGTACATGGAACAGAATCAGCGCTTGACCTTACCTTACTTTCAGAACGAATAGCAGGAGTCAGTCAGTGGGAAGTTCTTAATAATAACCCATTAGGAAGTGATCATTACCCAATTTGGACCAAGATACAAGAGCAGAATGTTAATTTGGAAGAAAACTGGTACCCAAGATGGAAAATGAGAGAGGCTAATTGGGGGCTATATACTGTAGTATGAAGGCAAGTGGCAAACTTATGGAGATCATGTCAAACTTAAGCGATGATGTTGAATTAGTAAATTCCATAATCACAAATATATTATATGAGTCAGCAGAGGAGGTTCTGGGTGAGTCTTCTGGGATAAGGGAAAAGAAAATGGTGCCATGGTGGTCAGATGAATGTAAAAAAGCAGTCAAAGCCAGAAATAAAGCATTTAGAATGGTGAAATCAAATCATTCCTTCAATAATTTAATACTATATAAAAAGGCACAGTCTCAAGCTAAAAGAGTAATAAGGGAAACTAAGAGGAATTACTGGAGGAACTTCTGTAATACTATTGGATCAGAAGTTAAGGTCACTGAGGTATGGGGAATGATTAGAAAGATGGGAGGAATAAGAAGGGATTTCTCTTTACCAGCAATTAAAGATAGTGATGGTGAAGCAGTAACTAATGATGAAAAAGCAGAGATGCTTGCTAGGGCCTTTGTTAAAGTGCATAGCTCTAAAAACTTATCAAATGAAGAGTTAATATGGAGAACAAAAATGATTGAAGATAATGGAAACTTATTAGGAAAGAAAGATATAAGTGAGAGTGCACTTGATAAGAATTTTACATTATTTGAACTGAAAAGAGCATTAGTGGGTGTTAAAAATACATCTCCAGGTAAAGATAGAATTTGTTATAAAATGATTGAACAATTATCTGATGTGGCTAAAAGTGTGATTTTAAAGTTATATAATAAAATTTGGGAGCAAGGTAAGCTGCCCTCTAGTTGGAAACATTCAGTAGTGGTACCTATAGCTAAACCAGGTAAAGATAAAGCAGAGGTCAAAAGCTATAGGCCTATAGCACTAACATCCAATCTTTGCAAGTTGATGGAAAGGATGATAACTAAGAGGTTAGTATATGAGATTGAAAAAAGAAGTCTTTTCTCTCCACATCAAAGTGGTTTTAGAAATGGCCGTACTACTATGGATCCAATAATCTGCCTAGAAAATGAAATTAGGAAAGCTCAAGTAAATAAGGAGTCAGTCTTGGCAACGTTCTTTGATATTGAAAAAGCATATGATATGCTCTGGAAAGAGGGTCTTTTACTTAAGTTGAATAAAATGGGAATAGATGGTAAAATGTTCAATTGGATTAGAGATTTTTTAAGGAATAGAACTATAGAGGTAAGAGTTGGAGTGAGCCATTCAAATATCTACTCTATAGAAAATGGTACCCCACAGGGTAGTGTCTGCAGCCCAATTCTATTTAATATAATGATTAATGATGTTTTTAACAACATTGACTCCAGAATCAGTAGAGCACTTTATGCAGATGATGGGGCACTGTGGGTGAGAGGCCGAAATTCTGATAGTCTGAGGAACAGAATGCAAATAGCTATAAATGAGGTTGAAAGATGGTCACATGAGTGGGGGTTTCATTTGTCTGTTGAAAAGACACAAGTTATATGTTTCTCAAAGAAAAGGGTTAACCCTACAGTGGACCTCAGGTTGTATGGGCAGCCACTCAAGCAAATGGATAATTTAAGATACCTTGGTGTATGGTTCGATATCAAACTTTCTTTTAAAGTTCATATTCAAAAGATTATAGACAAATGTAAGAAGGGAATTAATATTCTGAAATGCTTAGCAGGGAATGACTGGGGGGCATCAAGCACATCCTTGAAAAGAATTTATAGTGCCCTAATCCGACCAGTATTGGATTATGGATGCATAGCATATAATTCAGCAGCCAAGTCTTCCTTGTTAGAGCTAAACAGGATACAAGCCAAAGCCCTCCGTATATGCTGTGGTGCCTTCAGGACCTCTCCAGTCCCAGCACTTCAGGTGGAAGCAGGGGAGATGCCACTGGACCTCAGGCAGCTGAAATTATCAGTGTCATACTGGCTAAACCTACAGGGTCATGAAGATAATCACCCAACCAAACAGGTACTAAGGGAATGCTGGGAGTATGGTCAACCCATACGCAGTTTTGGGTGGGATGGTAATCAGCAGGCAGATCAATTGGGGATCAGTGACATTCCTCTTTGCAAAACAATTACAAGGTCAATCATTCCCCCTTGGTTATTTTATTTCCCTATTGTAAATTTGGAAACTAAGGAGATTGCAAAATCCAGAGGTTTTTATCAGAATGTACAGCAGTATTTAGAAGTAATGTATGATGATACGACACAGATATATACAGATGCTTCTAAAGACGAAACTGGTAAGACAGGAGCAGCAGTATTCATCCCCAGCTATAATATAAGTATTGGGAAAAGGACGTCAGATCACTTGTCAATTTTTTCAGCAGAAATGATGGCTATTATACTGGCCCTGCAGTGGGTGGAGGAGGTGAAGCCTAGTAAGGCAGTTATTTGTTCAGATTCTATGTCTTCCTTAAATAGTATCCAGAGTGGAAAATCTACATGCCGACAAGACCTCTTAGATGAAATTAACCACCTCATATTTAAGATAAATCAACATAACTTTTATTCAGTTCACATGGGTTCCAGCTCATAAGGGGGTTGAGGGTAACGAGTGGATAAAATGGCCAAAGAGGCCATCAAGGCAAATGAAGTTGAGTTATAAGTCCCATTAAGCAAGGCAGAAATTAAAGTAATAAAGACATCAACAGAATGTGGCAGGAGAAATAGAATAGAGGAGAAAGGAAGGCATCTATATAATTTACAAAAGGAGGTGGAGTAGAAGGGGTGGCCTCCTGAAATGACAGGAGGAGGTTTGGTTGACTAGGCTGAGGATAGGGCACACAAGTCTAAATAATGGGTTGTATACAATAGGGAAACATCAATCTGGGGCCTGTGCATACTGTGGAGAAATAGAAAAGGTTGAGGATGTTCTTATACACTGTACACATTATTCCAGTGAAAGAGAAGATGAGGAGGGCATTGAGAGAACCTGTAACTATAGACAACTTAAGTCAGCCATTCACACAATCGGCAGTAACAGCTCTAACACAGTATTTAAAGGACACTCAACTAGCAAACAGAATTTAGGTTTTTTTTTAATTCAGTCTGCAATTTAATATCCCTTGATCACGCCTCAGTCCGGTAGATGGCAGTAATGCATGTCGATTGTTAACCGCCAATAAATCGACAGAAGACTCCAGTGTGCAGTATTGTTTTATTTTTACAGTTCATAATAAGCCTTGTTTAGGTTGATCCTTTTACTGGTTCGCATGGTTTTTGCTCTTGCCCTATCTACCCTGTGGTGTTCACCAATTGTCTGACCCTTGCTTGTTTACCAATGTTGATTCTTGTCTCTTGCTTTGGCTTTCAGTCTCCATCCTGCTCTCTTCTGTGCATGTAAGTACCTGCATTCTAACAGGATACTTTGCTGTAATATGGATGTAGCAGAAGACTTGAAACAGACTGCTATCAATGTGCAGGGGTGTTTGCTAGGAGAACATTAGCAGATGCTTGCTAACCTCAGTACTAGGATGACAACTTGCAACTGTGACAGAGGCTCTCCTAACATGCCCTGAGTCTTCTCTGAGCACTGTTACAACTCCCTGTGCCAGAGTTCTTCACTGGAGATGCATGTAAAGGTTTTTTACTTCAGTGTTCTGTGTATTTCACCACCATGCCTAATCTGTCTGAGCACAAGATTGATTGTTTTTTTTCTCACTGGCAAAGTGCTCTGCTGGGCTACTGTTTGGAACAAGGGTGGGAAACAAACCACTTCATATGAGTAGTTCCTCTCTTTATTCAAAAGGGTTTTTGATCATAAACCTGAAGGGATTGAAGTGGGAGAGGGTCTACTTGCCTGCTCTCAAGAATGAAGTGTTGCTGAGTATGCCCTGGACTTCAGGACACTAGCAGCAGCCAGTGGATGGAATGGCCCAGTGCTGAAAGTGTTTTTGCCAAGGTCTGCACCCAGAGATCAGTGAACTGGCCTGTAGAGATGAGAACCTCCTGCTGTACTCCCTCATAAACCTAGCTATTCATCTGGATCAACTATCAAAACACAGACCCTCCATCCATGAGGGGGCAAGGCCCAATCAGCCATCTGAAGATGGCTTGCCCATGGGGAGAGCCTGTACCAGGTTAACCTGTACTGAACATGCTCAAGGAGGGTTTTTTTCTATTGTGGGAGCACTGAGCATAACATTTGGCAATGTCCAGTCCATCCATCCCGAGGGCCTCCAGCAGAAATTCCTGCCAGATCTACGAGTCTGGTGAGAGAACTTGGCTCTACATCCTTTAAAATTCCCATTTTACTCAAGATGGCATCTTCCACATGTCCAATCTGCTTTTGTTGATTCAGGGGCAGAGGGGAACTTTTATCAGCAGCAACATAATACAGAAGCTCAATCGACCTACACCCCCTCTGCACAGTGCACTCAGCATTAGAACCATCGATGGAGGACCCATAGGTGATGGGCTCGTCACCACTTACATCTATCCTGTTCAAATTCAAGTAGGAGCATTACACAAGGACTTCATTTCTCTATACGTCACCTCAACCATTGATCATGACCTCCTCCTTGGAAATCCCTGGCGGCCACTACACAATCCGTTAATCTCTTGGCAAAGTAAAGAAAGTCTGCAGTGGTCCCCCACATGCTTCCAGAGCGGTCTCATCTTCAGGTTAGGGTGTCTTCCACCTCAGAGTCCTCAGCCAGACTCCATAGACAATGTTCTTGACTGCTATCAGGACCTTCTGGAGGTCTTCAGTAAGGGGAAGGCCTGTGGGCTACCATCTCACCAGCTGTATAACTGCACAATTGACTTACTACCAGGTATGTCACCACTGTGTAGTTGTATTTACCCTCTGTTGCTATGGAGGAATATATTCAGGAGGCCCTCAAACAGGGATATATGTCCTAAGTCCCCTGCTATTGCTGGTGTCTTTGTGGAGAAATGAGATGGTCTAAGGCCTTGCATTGATTAGAGGTCTCAACCAGGTTACTACTGCAATGCTTGAGCAACTCCAATCCACAAAGATCTTTTCAAAGTTTGATCTCCAAAGTGCTTATAACCTGATCAGGATCAGAAAGGGGGATGAATGGAAGACTGCCTTCAGCATGACCATGTGACACTTTGAATACCAAGTAATGCCTTATGGCCTTTCTTTGGCACCCAGTGTGTTCCAGTGCCTGATCAATGTGCTATGGGACATGCTGGGTAAATATGCTATTGCATACATGGATATTCTCCTCAGATATCAAGAGTCACCAGGAACACATCCAAGCCATTCTCAAACGTTTACTGAAGAACCACCTCTATGTAAAGGTGGAGAAATGCAAGTTCCATCAAAGTAAGATCTCCTTCCCTGGCTATATTATCAGTACAGAAGAGGTAAGCATGGACTTGACAAGTATCTGCTGTCACATCCTGTCTGACACCCAAGTCCATAAAGGACCTTCAGTGATTCTTTGGCTTTGCTAACTTCTACTGCCAGTTCATTCAGGGTTTTAGCACCATAGCAGCCCCTCTAACAGCATTATTGAAGGGACCTAAATGTCTATGGTGGAACTCTGCTGCAGAGGGAGCCTTCAATCAGCTCAAGCTCACTTTCATCTCAGCTCCCATACTCTAGCATTCTGATCTTACTAAGCCATTCATCGAAGTGGATGTGTCTGGAGCTGGGGCCATTCTCTCCCAATGCTTTGGGGAGAAACACGTGCTACACCCAGTACCCTTCTTTTCTAAGAAATTATCCTCAGCAGAAAGGAATTATGACATGGGGAACAGAATTCCTTGCTATCAAATTAGCCCTTGAGGAGTGGTGGCACTGGTTAGAGGGGGCTACTCACTACTTCAAAATCCTCATGGATCACAAGAATTGAGTATCTCAAGAAAGCCAAGCGATTAAATCCGTCAGGCCAGGTGGGCCTTGTTCTTCACCAGGTTTGATTTCACAATTTCGTTCCATCCAGGTTCCAAGAGCACTAAAGCAGATGCACTGTCTAGGGCATTCAGTCAATCCCTCCAAGACCCAGTATCTTTCCTCCACAGTGCTTCGTGTGATCCATCACCTGGGAACTGGACAAGGAAATAAGGAAGTCACAGCTGTAAAACTGTCCTATTCATCTCCCACCTGGCCTTCTCTACATACCCTTCTCTACATACCTTTGCAGCCATCTCCTCACCTGGGCACATGCATCTCCCACCACTGGACAGCCAGGCAATCAACGCACATACCAAATGCTGAAAAATAAGTATTGGTGGGAGAATATGCTCACAGAAATCAACCAGTTTATAGCTTCATGTTCTGAATGTGCCCAAGCTAAAGTCCTAAGACTTCCCCCTGCAGGCAAATTATGCCCCCTCCTGATTTCCTCAGAGACCCTGGTCACACTTGGCCATTGACCTTCATGGACCTTGTTCCTTCTCAAGGAAATAATGGTAACTATCAACAGATTTTTCTAAAGCACTTATTCATCCTGTTGCCTGGCATCCCCATAGCTGCCCAAACTGCAGAACTGCTGTTTCAGCAAGTCTTCAGATGATATGGCATTCCTGAAGATATGATTTGTGACTGGGGTCCTCAATTCATTTCACAATTCTGGATTAGCTTCATGGAAAGGTTGGGATTATCAGTAAGCCTCATGTCAAGTTATCACCCCCAGTCTAACAGCCAAGTAGAGCAAGCAAATCAAGAAATCGGTTGTTTCCTAAGAATCTACTGCACGCATAACCAGGGGACTGGCATGCTTCCTTCCTTGGGCCAAGTATGCACAAAACTCACTCACTCAGCCACCCAGTTAATGCTGTTTCAGTGCATTAACTGGGTGGCTGAGTGTAAGTGAGTTTGTTACTAACCACCCTTGTTCCCCTGGGACAACACACCAAGCCAGGTACAAGCAGTTGATGACTGGTTCAGATATAGTCAAGCTGTCTGGGAAGAGGTTCATCAGTGTCTTGTAACAGTTTGCCAAGTACAAGGAGTATGCAGATAAGCATAGAGGAGAGATGAGGAACTTCCCCTGGTGACAGTTTGGGTAGCAAAGAACCTGAGAACACACCTGTAGAAAACTTCAGCCACATTACATCGGGCCATTCAAGGTAATACATCGCATTAATGAAATGGCATATTGTCTCGAACTTCCCCCACACAGGCGAATATCTCCCACCTTCCACATAGCACATCTAAAACCTGTTATCCCAGGACCTCTTGCCAGCAACACACTGGTCCAGGAGCATCTCCAGCTCAAGAGAGCCAATCTACCAGGTAAATAAGATCCACTGATTCAAGACAAAGAGGAGGCAGTCAAGTATCTGGTGGACTGGGAGGGATATGGACCCAGGGAACAAAGTTGGGTCAGGGCCAAGGACATCCTAGATCCCCTGTTAAAACAAGAATTTCACACCCAGCATCCCAATAAACCGGCACCCAGAGGCAGGGGTCATCCAAGGGAAAAAAAGAGCTCCTGGGGGGGGTTGTCAGTAAACCTGCTGAGAGTAAACAAACTACAAACATGGACACTTCTTGAATTACAATTCCCAGGATTCAGTGCCCTGTCTCCCTCCTACTGAAAGTCAGCTGTCTCTCATTTCCTCAATTATTGTTCACCTATTTAAGCTCCCTTAAACACTTCAGTGTGAAGTATTGCCTTTCCAGTTCATAAACCTTGTTTCTTCTGACTTTTATTCTGACCCCTTCACTATTTCTCACACATTTTCGCTCTTGCCTTATCTACCTTGTTTGTCGGTCGCCCAACCCTTGCTTGTTTACCGACACTGATTCCTGTCCCTTGCTTTGGCTTTGTCAGTCTGCATCCCGCTCTCCTCCGCACATCTGTAAGTGCCTGCATTCTAACAGCTATGTTTTTGTATTCTTTTTGGTCACAAACAGAAGTGTTACCCTTTTTGCAATTGGAACATGCAGCAAAATTTCAGCAAGGAAAGAAATGCATGTCATTGTCCAGCTGTCCTTGGCAGATGGAGTTTTTACGTGTCCATGTACAAATGTGTCCTGGACCTTTTTTGCTCAAGAAAAGCAAAAAAGGTGCAGAGTTAATTTCCTTGCCAACAAGTGGCTGAGCTTATCCTAAATCAGCTTTTGCAAGGCAGTTTGCAGATGGTAATCATTCTTTTTCAGATTTGGCATTCTGTGGCAGTGACTTGATTCCTAATCATGGTGGAAATATTGAGCAGGTTTTACAATCTTCATACACTTAAGGTAGATGTGTCTGCATTTACATTAAAGCATTACATCTGAGTGGCTTAAATGAAGAATTAGATATGAGCTGTTTCTCATTCAGTTTCAAATTTTTTTTTTTTTTTTTTTTTTTAAATATGGATGTGTCCCATTCCCATTGTAGAAGTCAAAATTTGGCTTCCAGCATGAATCTATGGACCCAAATTGCCTTGTGGCAACATTCCAGGCTGGTAGAAGTGGTGTAATTTATTTTTTGGGCCCACTAATACCAATCATCACCTTGAATGCTACAGCCTATGAGTACTGTTGCTGACAATATGCAGCCCTTCAGTGCCACAATTTACTTGTTACAATTTAATGTTTACAATCAAATGCACCATGTCAAGATAAGTTGTCTGATTGGTTTCATGAACATGTTATTCAGTGGCCTTCCCAGATTGGGATGTGGTAGAACAGAAGATTTGCAGCATGAAGGTGCACTTGAAAAATCTGTAGTAATTGCATGAGACCAAAGGGAAGCCCTACCAAGTATTCATAGTGTTATAAGGACATGCGGTTAGGTTGACATGGGGAGGCTTTGGGCTGAAGTGTCCTTAAGCAAGGCACCTAAGCCCTAACTGCTCCCCAGGCACTATAGCATAGCTGCCCACTTCTCTGGGTATGTGTACTTATTGCTCACTTGTGTGCACACATGTGTTCACTGCTTCAGATGGGTTAAATGCAGAAGATGAATTTTACTGTGCTTGAGTATGCATGTGACAAAGGCTTCTTCTAAAGTACTTGGTGAGTATATACTGTTGCTTGTGTTTCTCCTGTGACATGTTTGAATTGTTTGACTTTTTTTTTTTTCTCTCTTTTGGTGTTTGCACTGGATCTACAATATTTATCTTTTCCACAAATTTTCCACGATCACTTTCATTTTTGTTGTATTCACTTTCCCTTCTACATTTCATCTTTTCTTGGAAAACACCAAAGACTGCAAGTGGCTAGATTTTCTTCCTGTGCCAAGATAGCAAGTGGAGGCCATCCACACTGGCTCTGCCTTAATATCAACAAATCTCAGATAAAGGTACACAAATGGTTTATCATGGCAACCAATCAGCTTGTTCAGGGTGTTAATTGTATACTAGTTGGCTCTCTGAAAGAGAATTGCAGCTTTAGAGATTTGCATCTAGACTCCAGAGAGGGTGAGTGTAATTTCTGTATGGGGAAGTCTGGATGCCCTAGGTGGAGTTAGCAATCCCCAAATTCTGGCATTAGAGCCCTTGCAGCAGGGTGAATGGATGACAATTCAGCAGCATAATTGCAGAGCCAAAGCTACCACCAAGACTTGCCCATGGAAGCACTACTCCTTTCTGCTTCACATTGCTAACAAGTTTGCTCTTCAGTGAAGCACCTACTGAAAAACCTGAAAGAGCTCTGGCTATTGGAGACTCTATCTTCTGGCATGTGAAATTGGCCCCAGTAGCTTTAGTCAGGTGTATATGAAGGTTCTTGTAGGGTACATTTCCAGCCCCAATGTGTCTTACATGATTTAAAAAAAATGTATGAAATGATATTCTGGAATAGAATTCCATGATTGGGATGCTGAGGTGGAGGAAGCATGATTTGGATTTAATAGGCAGTGCTTGGATTTAATAGGCAGAATGCATATGTGAGAATTTTGTCTTAAGGTTTGATTTGGAGCTTTCTGTCTCTGGAGGCACCAAAAGGTGTGAATATATGTCTAACACGGGTGTTTCATCCATTGCTGACTAGATTAGAAAGACTGCTTTCCCACTTCAATATTTTGAGCCTCACACGTCCAGTCACACTGGATGCATGCATGTGCACACTGTTAGCTCCCAACACTTTTTTTTTTTGAGAGCATGGTGAAGTTTTTAGCATGAATTTGAGATACTAAGTATTTTAACATCAAGATCCTTTAAGCTGTGCCTAAGTACAGAGTTTAAATGTTTAGAGGACCTTGTATGTGATCATCTTGTATTCTCCCCCACTGACTCACTGTAAAGGCATTTAATGTGGCAGACATACCATTTAAGTAATAAAACCCTTAGAAGGCCATATGGTAAGTGCCAGATTTATTAACCCTCTGGGGTTGAGAGCTTCACAGGTTTAGTGAGTATAGCACTAAATAAATAAATGACCTATTTGTGAGTTATCGTACAAGCATGATAAACATATCGACACTACACTTTCCTATGTGCCCACTGCCAAATATTTTTTGAATTGTCTAAATTGGATGAAACCGGTCACCTTACTCTTTCACACTGGAGACAGAGCACTGAGTACCCCCTTAAACAAAACTGTTCATGGTAATGGCATGATCACTTTCACTCTTTTGGTTTCTTTCATGGTGGGAATGCTATAGTTTAGGCTACCTGGTTGAAGGTTTGATATTGAAACAGACTTCTGATTGGCTTTTTTTAAATAGCAGAAAGTTTGTCAAATACTGATGTCCATACTTGTACAAGAGCAAGGAACTGCTTTTTACAACATTCATTTGTACTTTAAAAATAATCATGACATACAACAGATATTGTTGTAACTCAACTTGTGCTTGCATCATGAAAATAAGCTCAATCAGGACACAGGACTTTTGCTTTTTCAGCTGCCATGGTATATAATTCTCTGCCCACTTATGTTCACTCTGAGACTACTAATGGTCCTCTCCTGGCTCAGGTTTTATTGATCATTCAGTTAGTTGATGTAAGTGATTTTCTTTTATGCATATGAAAATAGTTGTTACACAAGGCTGTCTTAAGCCCACTTTTTTTTTTTTTTTTCTTCCCTTTAACTGTTCCCTCTGGGTAATATTGTATTAGTGTGGTATTAGCTTCCACTGTTATGCTGATGCACAGTTATGTTTCTGCAAAGCCAGATGAGACACCAGCTTAATAGAATTGAGGAATGTGTAAAGGACATTTGACACTGGATGCTTAACTTCCTTTGAGTTAACTCTGACAAGACAGAAGTACTTGTTTTAGGACCACATGCAGCTAGAAGTAGGCTTTCATAGTAACTCTGAATGGCCAGTCTTCACATGCAGGAGTAAAAGACCTCGTGATCATTGACTCCAGTTTTTCATTTGAATCTCCTATCAGTAAAATTGAGGATGGCTTACTTTCATGTTAGAAATATTGCTAAGATAAATATAATGACCCTACATGATGCAGAAAATCTAGAATTTGTTAATTCTAGGTTGAATTATTTTCATGCCTTACTGTCTGGATATTCCAAGAAGTGCATAAACAAGTGCCAGTGTTTTGGTAAACTGGGATGCCTGGATGCTGTCCCCCACCCCACAAGTTTATTCAGGTTTGTTGACCATGGAGTGGCCGGCTGCTTTGTCCCAGGGCTCCCTCATGTCTGCATTACCTTCTGGCTCTCCATTTTATTTATGCTGTCATATGTTAATATTGCTGGAGTCCCTACTTGCACTTGGTGCAAAATGTATACTATTCTTTTTTTTTTTTAAGTATATTTTTTTTATTCAAGAAAGCACAAAGGCAAGATGCACGTAAATACAATATCTTGAATTGGATTATTTTTCTTTTTAACAAACAAAACCCACCCACAACACCCGTATACTGCTGTAAAGGGCAAAAAAAAAAACATATAAGCATAGATAGCAAAGTTAAATAAATGAACAATACAATAAATTAAACAAATGAATAAATAAAGG